>LNAC01000144.1:1166168-1372899 GCA_002007465.1 Ailurus styani | reverse complement strand
CAAGGGCAGCCGCTCCGAAGGCTGGTATCTGAGAAGTTTGGAGATCAAGTCCTGGGCCCCTAAAGGTAATGATGGAGGATACCTTACATCTACCTTGAGGATGCATCTGTAGGTCTCATTATGGGAAGGGCTCTCAAAGGGTGGTTTTCCCACCAGCAGCTCATAGCACAGCACTCCAATACACCACAGATCAACCTGCTCATCATATGTTCTCCCTTCAATCATTTCTGGGGGCAAGTAGTCCAACGTCCCGCACATTGTGTTTCTCCTCAGAGATGGGGTGTGCACAGAGCAGCCAAAGTCTGCAATCTTCACCTCACCCCTGAATCCCAGCAGTAGGTTCTCCGGCTTAATATCCCTGTGAATCACCTTTTCCTCATGGCAGTAGGTCAGGGCATCTGCCTATTCCTCCATTATCGTGGCTGTGTGCTGTTCATCTAACGTGTGGCTCTTTTGCAGCTCCTTGTAGAGCTCACCCCTTGGAGCATATTCCAAGATCAGGTACACGCGGCGTGCATCGTGGAAATAGTTGTACAGGCGTAGGATATTGGGGTGTTGCAGATGCGCCTGGATCTCAGTTTCCCGCCGCAGCTGGTGCTCCAGTCCTTCCTTTTCGATCTGGGACTTGAAGAGGACTTTCAGGGCCACGGTAAAATGGTTTTCCTTGAGCCGAGCCAGGTACACATTCCCAAGTCTCCCCGGGCCCAGAGGACGCCCGATTGCAAAGTCATCAACTGTGAAGCGCCACGCGGCCCGCTGCAGCTGCGGGGGACGGACGGCGGGGGGACGGACGGCGGGGGGCACGGCCCTTCGCGGCTCTCCGTGCGGTCCCGGTCCCCGCCGCTTCGCCCGCGGGCCGAGCTCTGCCCGGCTCCATCACGGTGCTGGGGGGCTCCCGGAGGAGCCGGCGCGACGCACGCCTTCCGGAGCCCTCTGGAACCGGCCTGGAGCGCGGCGACTGCAGGCGGCGGCCGGCTGACGCTCCTCCGACGCCGCGCCTCGCAGCCTGGGCCGCACCCACACCACTATTGCCTTTTCTGAAAATATTTTCTAAAGGACAGGCCAGGAATCCATTCTGTGATATATGATTTTAAATAAGATCTATTTTTTCTTCTCTGACATAGTTATATTGCATTTGTTTGAAATAGTTTCTTTCCCTGATTTATGTTGTCCTAGGTTCAAGTATTTCTTAAGTATTTAGTTTTCTTTTTTCTTAAAGATTTTATTTATTTTGCCAGAGAGAGAGAGAGATCACAAGTAGGCAGAGAGGCAGGCAGAGAGAGAGAGAGAGAGAGGGAAGCAGGCTCCCCGCTGAGCAGGGAGCCCGATGCGGGCCTCGATCCCAGGACCCTGAGATCATGACCGAGCTGAAGGCAGAGGCTTTAACCCACTGAGCCACCCAGGCGCCCCAGTATTTAGTTTTCTTTACACTTTATTTTCCCCTTCATCTTTGAGCACTGTTTATAAAAATTAAATTTTAAAAGTTGGTAGTATATGGAATTCATACATATTTATTTGTACCTATTCAGACATATTTATCCATACATATTTATAATATTTATTGTCCATAATATATGGAATTTAAATGAATAACTAAATTCTGGATTTCAGATTTTGTGGCGGTCTATATGATTTTCTTGTTGCAATCTTCCTTCCCAATTATATATATATATATTTTCAAAGATTTTATTTACTTGACAGAGAGACAGAAAGAGCACAATCAGGGAGAGAAGCAGGCAGAGGGAGAGGGAGAAGCAGGCTCCCCACAGAGCAGGGGAACCCGATGGCAGGACTCCATCCCAGGAGCCTGGGATCATGACCTGAGCCATAGGCAATTGTATAACCAACTGAGCCACGCATGTGCCCCCCCCATTACATCTTTTATTGAGCTAATGTTAAATTCAGTTTTCTTCCTAAAGAATACATACTAGGAAATACACACAAATAAGGCAGCATAGAGCAACACTTACACATAATAGGTGGTAACTATACACTGGCTGAATGAATGAATGAAGGGATGTTGCTGAATGAAGCCCTTAAGAAAATCAGAGTTAAAAAATATTTTATGACAAGACAAAATCAGAGAGGGAGACAAACCATAGGAGACTCTAACTATAGGAAACAAACTGAGGGTTGCTGGAGGGGAGGGGGTTTGGGGATGAGGTTAACTGGGTGATGGGCATTAAAGAGGGCACGTGATGTAATGAGCACTGGGTGTTATATAAGACAAATGAATCATTGAACTCTACCTCTGAAACTAATAATACACTTAATTAATTGAATTTAAATTAAAACTAAATTTTATCAAATATCAGTGACTGAAAACATTTAATGTAGGTAATGGAGAATATATAATATTTTTAATTTTTCATTATCAGGGCATATTACTATTTATATTTTCAGTGTAATAATTAAATATATATGTATATATATATTCCATTTTAACTTGTTTTTAAAGCATAATGTTATGAATGTTTAGCTAATATTGGATTTACCTAGATACTATATAAGAAAATAGGACTACATTTTTTAACAGTGCATATGTATTATTAGTCTCTACTGAAAGAATTTTTAAGCTTTGGTTCTAACTCAGTTTTACTCAGCTCCAGTGCTCTTTGATATCAGTCTGAATGGCTGTTGAATCAGGACACAAAAAAGATGAGAGGCTACTTTTTTTTTTTTAAGATTTTATTTATTTATTTGACACAGAGAGAGATCAGATCACAAGTAGGCAGAGAGGCAGGCAGAGAGAGAGGAGGAAGCAGGCTCCCCGCCAAGCAGAGAGCCCAATGCAGGCCTTGATCCCAGGACCCTAAGATCATGACCTGAGCCGAAGCAGAGGCTTTAACCCACTGAGCCACCCAGGTGCCCCAAGAGGCTACTCTTGATCCCAGTTTTAATACTAATTTTTTTCTTATCAAAATACATTTTTCAGAAATTTTGTTTTCTAACTATATTTATAACAATTACTCCTATTTTGAGAATAATGCCATTTTAATATCTTTATTCCATGTAGCATAGGATATTTTTATAATATCTGGAAAGATTTGATTATACACTCAGGATATAGGAAAGGCTAATTTAAGAATTGTTACCAGAAAAAAGACGTTACAGATGTTGGGCAGGAAAATATCATAAATGTCCACTTCTACTATTATTCAGCTGATGCTTCATGAATTACATAACCATTTCTCTACACTTGAATCTTTGTTTCTGAGCGTTTAGCTCCAATAGGCATTTTTCTCTAAAATTAACTTTTAAGAACAAAATTATTGAGCCCAAATATATTAGTATTTTTTAATTACCCATTTTGTATGTTTTTCAAAATGGTTGTCTGATGTACAGTGCTAACTGGGCTAAGAGTATGTGATAGTAACGTAACAGTTTCCAGGGGAGAGTTAAAAGAAAAAAAATGTTGTCTAAGGTTATACACCAACTGAAATTTAGAGTACAATGCACAGATACATAATGCTGTATTCCCCAAAAAACTTTAAAACAATTTCAGAAATCTGCCTTGTGCTTGGTTGGCAAATGTATCATTTATCTATTTATACCCTCCCTTATTCCAGAACATATTTCAAGATGACTAAATGCATCTATAATAATGACTCAGAACAAATTTGACAAAGCTGAGTGGAATATACATCATATTTCTTTCCAAGAGAAAGGGAGTGGAGGAAGCAAAAGCTACTTAAAAAGTCCTTTAATTCCAATTTCTATGTGGAGCTTGATCTTCCGTAAAGCTGAGATGTAGGCAGAATTAACCTCCTGGTGTTAACTTTTATATCTCTTTTGGAAAACAATTTGGCAACTCTACCCTGAGCCATAAAAATCTGCCCACTCTAATTCACTAATTTCATTTCTAAGAATCCTAAAAAATAAATGGTAAATATGAGAACAATAAATTTTATGCATTAAATGTTCACCACAGTATTGTTTATAATAGTCGAAACCTGGAAACACCCTAAATTTTCATCCAAAAAGGAATAGAATTATATCTATTTGTTAGGATAGCAATTTAGATATTAAAATATGGTTATTAATCATTGCAAAAATTAATATAATATGATGTTAAGTGAAGAGGCAGAATACAAAATACCATATGTGACTATAATTATGTTAAAAGAGAAAAAGATCATGGCCTAAAGAAAAAAAAATGAGGTAAAATTGACCAAAATGTTCACTTACTATACTAATATGAGGAAAACTATGCATACATTTTATATACATTTTTATTTACTAAAATTTTATTATGGGTTTTTATTACTTCCAAATAAATTATATCAGGAATAATTAAGCCTCTATATATCTCATTTTTATATTCTTTTTTTAAGATTTTATTTATTTATTCGAGAGAGAGAGGGACAGAGAGCATGAGAGGGCATGAGAGGGGAGAAGGTCAGAGGGAGAAGCAGACTCCCCATGGAGCTGGGAGCCCGATGCAGGACTTGATCCTGGGACTCTGGGATTATGACCTGAGCCGAAGGCAGTCACTTAACCAACTGAACCACCCAGGCACCCCTCTCATTTTTATATTCTGATGCAATATTAAGAGACAGGAAAAATTATTGTCAAGAAGTTCCCATCTGGTAAGTGTCTGCGATGTGCTATGGCCAGTGTTAGCCCTCAGCTGGACAGCAGTAGTTCTGCAATGGGAAGACTTCTGAGATTAAAGAAAGGGACAAGCTTTTGAGCAAGGGACATAATGGAAGTTTTCAGGGTTTGAGAATTTGGGAAGAGCCAACAGCCTAAAGCTGAAAATGAAAATGGGCCTAACTTAGGCAATCTTGTATAAGCATGTCCTAAGAAACCAAGAAGATTCTACATGTATGGAACCAGTGACCGTCAGAGGGAATGTACGTACCATAATCTATGCTAGTTTATGCTGAAATTCCACTCCAGTAAAATATAAAGTCATTGAAATCTGTCTCTATTCTCTCTTATACATGAGAAATGGAAACAAGCAGAAACACAATAGGTGATGGCCCTACCAAGTTAGAATGAAATCACAAAGGATTCTCTTTGAACATGGCAAGAGAGCTCTCATTTTTTTTTCAATCTTCTATTTGTCAAAACTTGTGTTCAGTGCTAGTTTATTTAATTCACACGAAGCTCTATGAGGTAGGTGATATCATTCTCATTTTACAGAGGAGGGACCTGGATTCCAGAGAAGTCACATATTTTGCCTAGGGGCACACACCTTGAAGTAGAATTAATATTTAACCCAGGTCTACAAAAGCCAAGGACTTTCTGTTATTTCTAGTGGGTCTAACAGTTAAATGACCCAGTAGATTAAGTCCAGTTAGTTGTTATTACACGCCACCCCAAGACATAGGGCAGAAAAGATGAAATTCTGTATTTCACTTTCTCTGGAAAGCAATTGAGTTATCATAATCTGCTAATCTATAAGTGATAATATAAAGACCACCTTCACCCAACTACATTCAAGATAATTGGAATATGTCTAGATCCAGAGTCAGACCTACATTTAAGGTGATATTAATAGTGCTAATGGCATCTGTAGAGAAAATCTTAGATGTTGCCTCCAGTCTTGTGAAATTCAGAGATAATATGACTCATGTTGACAAAAATACTGGTTTCCAGAGCTTCTTTGTCCAAATTCAGTCCAAACCAACCCAAGCCAAACTGCATAAGCCTAACCAAACAAGATAGCTCTTACAAACAGCTGGTGACATTTTTATGCAATGTAATAGTGCAGAGTATATGGTCAAGCAATGAAATAATTACTGACCATTTAGATACATAGTTGTCTTAATGCAGAAGAAAAATGTCACATGTGCTTGTGAATATGTAGGTTCCATATAGTCATTTTATTTATTACTTTGCATTTTACCTTTATTATAGATTTTGAAGTCAAAAATGACCTCCTTTTCCTAAAATTATATCCATTTCATAATCAATTTCTGCTTTACTCCAAAAGACTTGTTTCAACCTCACAAAATTTATTGCCCTTGGCTCTTATATTTTTCTA
This sequence comes from Ailurus styani, assembly GCA_002007465.1. Classification (NCBI taxonomy): domain Eukaryota; kingdom Metazoa; phylum Chordata; class Mammalia; order Carnivora; family Ailuridae; genus Ailurus; species Ailurus styani. The sequence continues at coordinate 1,366,907 of LNAC01000144.1, read as the reverse complement.
AATTACCTGTTGAAGTCATGTATTTTTAAAATGCTAACCTAGTCCTGCCTTATTATTGGTAGATCCACTGAATATTTTTACTTTTAAAAATAGCAAATCTTTAACCAGATGCCTGGTGTTTGATAGAAGGTTCAGTTTACATGCTAGTAGAATGAGGCTAGCTCATCTTAAAGTAGGAAATTTGAATCGATCTAAGAGTCAGGTAGTTTTATGAAAGCAACAAAATCTAATAAAAGCTTGATTAGGGCAATTTAGGTCACTCTTCTGTTACTGAAAGGTAATCACCTTTAATAGACTTACTGTAGTAAAACAGCTGAGAAAGCCTCTCTTCCTGCCATAAGACCGTTAACAGCTGACTTCCTTAAAATGTGATCATCACACCTGAGACTAGCTATTTTAGTCATAATTGAAATGTGTGACAGGAAAGAATTTAGAAAAGGGAAAAAAAAGCATGTTATTATTAAGCTTCTCTTTGTTGAAACTTCAAGATTCTACTTAGTATCCTGCATGTTGAGGAAGATTATAAACTCCCCTCATTTTTTTTTTTTTTTTTTTCCACTCCTTTCCCTTCTGCTGGTTCTCCTGCCCACTCTCAAAGCCCCTCTCTTCCAGAGCATGGCAGATATTACTGTTAGGTGTTCTACATTAGCTCAGCGCATGTTTACCTAGTCTTTGTGGTTCCCAAGTCCTCCCAGCTGGATTCATTGATTCTTAATCTCATTTCCTGAGCCAACTCTGGCTCAATAGAAAGTATCTCTATACTTCTTAACACTCTACTTTTTCCAGTCTTTGGGGTTTAAAAAGTAAGTTACCAAGAAGCCAATCTGGAAAGACTATATGCTATATAATTCAAATATGTGACATTCTGGAAAAGGCAAAACAATGGAAACAGTAAAAAGATCAGTGATCTCCATTCTGCAGTGGTACAGAAGGGGAGGGATGAATAAGCAGAGCACAGAGGATTTTTAGGGAAGTGAATAGACTCTGTTCTATTGAACAGATGGTGGATGCATGTGATTATATAGTCGTCCAAACTTATAGAATGTACAATACCAAGCATGAACCATAATGTAAACTATGGATCTTGGGTAATTATGAGATGTCAGTGTGGATTCGTCAGTTGTAACAAATGTTCCACTCTGGTAGATGTTGATAAGAAAGAGGTTATGGGGCACCTGGGTGGCTCAGTGGGTTACACCTCTGCCTTGGGCTCAGGTCATGATCTCAGGGTCCTGGGATCAAGCCCCGCATTGGGCTCTCTGCTCAGCAGGGAGCCTGCTTCCCCCTCCCTCTCTCTGCCTGCCTCTCTGCCTACTTGTGATCTCTCTCTGTCAAATAAATAAATAAAATCTTTTTTTAAAAAAAGAAAGAGGTTATGTATGTTTGGGGATAGAGGTAGGTGGGAAATCTCTGTATCTAAAACTCCCCTAAAAAAGAAAATCTTAGGGGTGCCTGGGTGGCTCCGTTAGTTAAGCATCTGCCTTCAGCTCAGGTCATGATCCCTGGGTCCCGGGATTGTGCCCCGACAGGGCTCTCTGTTCAGCTGGGAGCCTGCTTCTACGGCTCCCTCAGCATGCAGCTCCCCCTGCTTGTGCTCCTTCTCTCTCTCTCTCTGCCAAATAAATAAATAAAATCTTTAAAAAATAATAAAATTAAAATCTTAATAAGAGCAAAAAAAATTTTTTTAAAGGGTCACCCTTCCAGAATCTAAATGTAATGATTCAGGCAGAATCTCAAATGATTTGTAATAATTTATAATGTTTCAGGCAGAATTGTTTCTACCTATTGACCTTGCTTCGAGTTGTGGTTCTCATTTCTTACTCTTCCATGGGTTTTTTTCTATAGGAGTAGGCCTCTCCCATATAATCTACTTCTGTGCTTGATGTAACCCAAAGACTAGCTGAAGAAGCCCTGACCTTTGTGATTCATTTGACATTGTATCAACTACACACCATTTACAATGGAAGCCTCCCTGTTTTCACCATTTCTTCAGTGGTACTGGGGGCAAGATAGAGTCCTAAACACTTCTGGTTCTTTACTCTTTAAGCTGTAGGTCCAGTGCTTTATTTTAAGTTAGTTTATGGGCTGTTTTCCTATTCCAATTATGCAAACACTTTTTGTTCCTGACATGAATTATAGCCTCCTATGCTTGATTTCTGCCAAAAAAATATCACTCTTACAAGGCCATTGCGTGTGGACTAGACTTACTGGATATGCAGTGTTCAACCAGCTGGGTCTTGGGCTGGAATTCAGCTTGTCCCTCAAAGGTAAAGAGGGACTGAAGAGTTCCTGGGTTGGAAGGTTTTGTGGAGGCAATACCTATCTATCTAATTAAGGTAGGTTTCTAAACCTGAAACAGACCCTAGGATGGGTCTAGACTGTATATTATTTTGCCTATGAATTTTTTTCAAGAGATTCTTTCTAGATCTCAGAGTCCAGTCATTTTCAGAAGACATCTGGATTTTATTTATTTCATAATGGATTGAGTTCAAGACTAGGGGAAAATAATAGACTTGTTGACTATGGGTTTAGTTAAGGAAACTGAATATGTGGGAGGCAATGAAATACCAATGACTAATTCATTTACTCATTCATGCATTTATTCATTCAAGAAGTGTTTATTGAGTGCCTTCTTTGAACCAGGCAAACTACAACATGCTGTGGATGTACAGTTAATAAAAAGGATATGGTCCATCTCTTCATGAAACTTTAGTTTGCTAAGAGAAGCAGATAATAAATGAGAAAATTAGTATTGGAGAAGGTCATTATGAGGATGTGACTGCAGGTTGACCCACAAGCTGGACTTGGGCAATTGGAAGCTCCTCACCTCTTCCCTTGTCCTTGGAATGTATATTCTACCCACCATTCCCACAGTGGAAACTGTTTGCAAGGATGCAATCTTGAGAGAACAATGTGTTGTTGAGACCATCTGGATAGTGCACATGACTGAACCTACTTAAGACTTCTATATAAACTTTTAAGATTACAGCAGGTATGTGCAGAGATCTACTGGTCTTGTGAATGCCCAAGACAAACCTTATATGTAAATTCCCTTGCTTATTAGAAGCGCCACCTACCCAATCTGGAGGGGTCTGCCTCTTTCTTCAATGTCTCCTTGTCCTTCATATCTAAGGGCCAGTTTCAGATTTCACCAGAGAAGCTCCTGAGGTTTTGGACCAAAAAGTAGCAAGTAAATATGCTAATTCTGTATTTTTATGAATAATTAATATAAAAGGTTATTTTAAAACTTGACTTTATTGGTGTATAGTTAATATGCAGTAAAATGCATCCATTTTAATTGTGTGGTTTGATGAGTTTTGGTAATGGCCAGTCTAATCAAGATATAGAGTATTTTCATAATTCCAGAAACTTCTGTTAAACTCTGCAGATTTAGTACTTTCCTCCTCAATCCCAAGCAGCCCAAGCAACTGCTGACTTGCCTTCTATTAGTTGATAGATATTAGTTTTGCCTGTTTTAGAACTTCATATAAATAAAAACCTGTATACTGTTCCTTTGTGTCTAGCTTCTTTCACTGAGAATAATATTTTTGAGATTTATCCGTGTTGCATGGGTCAGTAATTTGTTCCTTTATGTTGTGGAATAATAAACTGGTTTAGGTTTATACTATAATTTATTTATCTAATTGTTAAATAATATTTCAATTATTTTCAGTTTCCAAAGCTGCTATGACCACTTGTATACAAGTCTTTGTGTGGGTCTATATTTTCTTTTCTCTTAATATGTAAAAGTGGAATTGCTGACCCAAATGGTAGAAGTTTCATTTTAGAAGAAACTGAAAAACTATCTTCCAAAGTGGCTATACCATTTTGTCCTCCCACCAGCAGTATCTTAGAGTTGGCTCAGTTATTCCACATCGTTGTCAGCGGTTAATGGCATCTTTTTAATTTTAGCCATTCTACTAAGTGTGGAGTATCCTATTAGGTTTTAATTTAAATTTTTCTGGTGACAAATGAAGTGAAGAACATTTCTTGTGCTAGTTGGCCACTTATATCTTTAGTGAAGAGAATGATTAACATTTTTGTTAGAAGTTCTTTAAACAATTCAAATATAAATCATTTGTCACATATATGTTTTGCATGTATTCCCGCTGCCCCAAGTCATTAGCTGTATTTTTATTTATGTAATGGTAATTCTTCTTTGAGAAAAACATTTACTTTTGATCAAGTCCAGTTGATCGCTTTTGGTTTTTTATGATTCATGCTTTTTTGTGTCCTGTCTGAAAAATAGTTCCCTAGCACAAGGTTGCAAGATTTGCTTCTATCTTCTCTTTAAGAAGTTTCATAACTTTAGCTTTTACATTTAGATTTATGATCCATTTTGAATAAATTTTTGTATGTAACATGAGGTAAAGGTCAAGGATAAATTTTTTGCCATATGTATATCCACTTGTCCATTCTAGCATCACTTGTTGAAAATACTAACTTTTCCTCATTGACTTACTTTCGTATCTTTGCTGAAAATTAACAGATCATATAAAGTGGGTTTCTTTGAACCTCTCTATTTCGTTCCATTAAATGATTTGTTTATTCTTATGCCAATACCACATTGTTTTGATCACTGAAGTTGTATAGGAGTCTTGAAATGAGATAGTTTCTCCAACTTCCTTCTTAAAAAAAATTCTCCGTGTTTTTTTCTTTAAAAAAATTATTTTGGCTATTTCAGGTCCTTTATATTTCTATAAAATTTTACAATAAGTTATTTAATTTATGTTTTTAAAAAGAGTCTTCTGGGATTTTGATTAGAATTGCATTTAATTTATAGGTCAATTTGGGGAGAACTGACTTTAAAAATGTTGAGTTTTCCAATTTATAAACATAGTAAATCTTCTTTCACTTCTCTTTACAATATTTGTAGTTTTTAATGTACACACCTTGCATATATTTTGTTTTTCAAAGATATTGTAATTGGTATTGCATGTTTAAAAAAATTATGTCCCACATATTTGTTGATAACAGGTTATTTTAATGTTTATCAGAAGCCAAATAGTTTGCAAGTTTCCAGTATCATGGTACGTTTGAATATCATTATGATTCTGGCTACTTTATGGTCATTTAATAAGCCTACCATCTCAAAAGTACAGAAATTCAGCACATATCCACTGTTGAAATTATAGGGTCTTTATTTGCTAAGTTATTTCACCCAGTTACTAGCAACTCAATAATTTCAGAGATTAAGGAACTGAAGTTCAGAGAATTTAAACAGTTTAAAAGATTGTGTAGGCTGTATGTTAACTAACTAGAATTTAAATAAAAGTTTGGGGGAAAAAAAGGAAAAAAAGAAAAACACTTTGTAAACTGAAAAAAAAAAAAAAGATTCAGTAGGTAGTTGATTTTGGAGCCAGGCCTCAAATACATGCTTTACTGTATTATGTTATTATATCATTATTCACCTTTTCCCAAGAAAGTAGATTTTTTATGCCAACTCAAAAGCAAAGAGGAAAAGAATTGCAGGCTTATGGGGAGTTAGCCATTCAACAGGTAATTGGTCACCAATGTTGGAACCTGGTATACCAGCAAATATCTCAGAAAGACTGACTCTGAGTCTATGGCAGGAAGGTAGTCTATGGCAGGAAGGTAGCCTTGGGTATTTTTCATTGGTAGATGGATACTTTCCAAATAGACTCTTTCTCCTAAGGGTAAGAACTCTTATCAGTGAGACCAAAATAATTTATAAGAAAGTATCTTTCTATACTATCTGAATACATTTTTATTACATGAAAGAATAGGAATCTTAAACTGTATTTAACAAATCTTCCTGATTTTCCAATTTAAGTTACTCTCTGTTTTCTTTTTTAATACCTGCAGATAATATAGCAGCAGCTGCAGCACTGGGAATCTGTCGAAACAAATTATATTTCTCATTGATTGATCTCCAAAAGCATACTTCCTAGTTTTTGAAAATTCACTGAAAATTTTATAGTGTTTTAAATGAAGGGGGTTAGTTAAAACACAAAGAATGGGATTCTATCTTTATGTGGTAGCTGAACCAAACTGCAGTATAGCTTAAATATTAATTTTAACTATCTCTCTGATTGATCCAAATCAGCACAGCCAAATAGATATTCAGACAAATGAACTAATACCTAAGTTACTAAAAATAAATGTTGGCCATATTGTAACCTATTCATTTTTTGCAAGTTGCTATGATCCAAGTTTCATTTGGAAGAAATAAAATGTCTCTCTGTATTGCTGTCAATAGATTCCTTATCCCTACCATTATTTTTCTCAAATTGTTTTTAGGTCAACTCTCTCTCACTATATTGCTTTTCCTCCCCAGGGGAAAAAAAAATGTGCACGTGCGTATTAGCTTCTGTTTATTTGTTTTATTCCTGTTCTATTCCCATGCCTCCCTGTAGGCAACCCAGTGTACCCCAGCCCCCATGCCACTGAATCTTGTCTTGGGAAGCTAACTGTGATGGAAATTACCACATTGACAGAACTGTGGTGCATCTAGAAATCAGGACAAAAGCCACAATTCCAGGCACACTAAGAGGAGGTTGCTTAACATCAGGTGGTAACAGATGGCTGAGTGGACACTAAAGATGGAAGATGTAAGGATGGAGGGTTATTTTTGTATAGGGTCAACATAGAGAAGCTGTTACAAAGATAGTTCTTCTCTTCCATTTAGTAATATCTAAGGAAGCCAAACGGAAACAATAAATAACACAATGAAAAGCCAACACTAAGTGAACATACCAATAATTTTGCTCTTTCAACACAATAAAATTTCCTATGTCCATTAAAATGGTAATTATAAGTCAATGCTCAATAGATGATCAAACTGAATTGGACAACATATATGGGATGGTATAGGTGAAAATAGATTTCCAAGTAGAGTTCTTGGATTACAAGAACACTTCTAACCTGGATAATTTAGCCAGACAGAGAGAGAGGGAGGGAGAAAGAGAGAAGCACGGGGTTGGGGAGGTTTGAGAGAGAGACAGAAAAGATAAGGAAAGATAAAAATCGGGTTTCAGAAGACAGGAGAAAGGACAGCTCCAGTGAACCAGAAATCAGAAACTAACACTCACAGAGCTGGGAACAGAGCAGACAACAAATACTTTCAACAAAGAGCCTATGAATGAATGAACATCTTCTACTTTTATGAAAATTGGGAGGTATACCTAGAACATTTCATTATTCTATAACCATTCTTTTTTTTTAAATACCATTTGTGGGGAGATTTCTCATCACTTTACTAGTTGGGAAGATGTATGAATAATATATTTTAAATTATTTTAAAGATTTACCTCAGATATAAAGTGCCTCATAGTGTGTTTGTTGAGAGACGAAATGATGGCTGAGTCCATTAAGTTGAAACAAAGGCCATAAGGGGATACACCACCAGGCATTGGCAAGAAGTGCGGGTGCTGAGGTGAAGCCCCAAGTCCACATGGACTCTTGGTTTTATTCTCATACAGTAGTGTGTAAAGTATGCGGAAGCAAGGAGGGAGAACAACCCAAGAAAGCAATCACGTCAGGGACAGCAGGAAGCTGTATACGTGACTATGAGCGCAGATCCTAGTGAGGCATTATCTGAGGGGCTTCAGGGAATGGGAGAACTGACTTCAGTAGGCCTATCTTATCCACCACCATTGTTGTATTCAACACGTACCGATGGCAGGAATAGGTGGCTTTTGTCACACGCATAGAGCTGTTGCCATTTATGCGTGTTCCTGTTCTTGTCTCTTCTACCTCTGAGGTCCTGCTCTCCCACAATAAACACTATTCTTTACATCTTACCTTGATAAACCTGGAAGTTGAGAAATGATCTTTGAATCATTTCAGATCCTGTGATTGCAGGCTTTCAGCAAAAAGCAAAACTGCATCAGTAGGAATGGAAAGTCACATATTTAAAAAGTGAAAAAAAAGGATTCCAAAGACATTTGCTTCTTTCATTTTTTAAATGTATAAAGTTGCTGTCAAGCCCGTTAAAATTTACAGTTTCAACTTTGCTTTTGGACTTTACCATGCTTTTGTAATTTTATAGAACTATGCAATATGACAATTGAAATTAAAAATATATACTTGAAGCACAGAATGTTTTAGGGATAGTACCACTCTGAATAGAAATTAAAGTGTGGGTGCGCCTGGGTGGCTCAGTGGGTTAAAGCCTCTGCCTTTGGCTCAGGTCATGATCTCAGGGTCCTGGGATCAAGCCCCTCATCGGGCTCTCTGCTCGGCGGGGAGCCTGCTCCTCCCTCTTTCTCTGCCTGCCTCTCTGCCTACTTGTGATCTCTCTCTCTCTCTCTGTCAAATAAATAAATAAAATCTTTAAAAAAAAGAAAGAAATTAAAGTGTGGTTTCCCTTATCATAATAAAACATCTGAGTTTCAGGCAAATCAAACCATTGCTGATTATTAGGACAAACTATAGAAATAAGAGTTTTATTGATTTTTAGAAGTTATATCATATTAACGCTTCTTTTTACATGTAGTTGTGCAGAAGAATTTTTCAATACTGTCATTACCAGTCACATTGACGGTGCCCGTGAATGTCAAAGATTGGCAAATATTACATAAGTAGACACTGATGGTACGTGAAGATGGCAGACCACTTGAGAAGGCTCTCCCTGTTATCCTCCTCCCCAATTTCATCTTTCAGGAGGATCATTGAGACTAACACACACAATAGAAATGTTCTCTGTTGGGCAAATTTGTGTGTTGGCATAGGCATATCTGGTGGAGTCGGTTGTGTGGTGGACTTGGGGTTGTGAGAGAACAATGTCTACTTTAGATTAGACTCATTTATAGTGGACAGCTTCTAGAGAAAGAATGGAGTTGCTTAAATGTCTTGTTGGTTTTGACACAAACTTCTTAAGCTTCTTCATGTCATCTCTTGCCTTTCTCAGCATTTATCTTTTTTTTTTTTTAAAGATTTTATTTATTTATTTGACACAGAGAGAGAGATTACAAGTAGGCAGAGAGGCAGGCAGAGAGACAAGGAGAGGAGGAAGCAGGCTCCCTGCTGAGCAGAGAGCCCGATGCGGGCCTAGATCCCAGGACGCTGAGATCATGACCTGAGCCGAAAGCAGAGGCTTTAACCCACTGAGCCACCCAGGCGCCCTCTCAGCATTTATCTTAAGATAAGAACGTGCATGACAAAATGACATGTGTATTCACCACTGTGTTATTTTAGGGTTACATGCTGGTAGAGTCTTACATTGTAGACTTTTATGATTTAATAGCATTAAAAAAATTCAGTAAAGAAGTGTTTTAGGAAAATATATCTTCAAATAACAATGTTTCTATAAAGTCATTTTTAGATACTATATTCAGCAGATTACATTAGATTTACATTTTTTCTCCACCCAGATAAGCTCTATAGCAATGGTGGTCAAGTCTTTAAATTGCTTTGGTTTTTGCTTTTGTTTCTGATTTTACTTTTTTAAAATTACATTCACATTTTGTTTAAAAAGAGAGGTCTATAAGGAATAACCGCCTCTCTTTTCAGGTTCCTCTGCTTTCTACCATTCTTATTTTTTATGTACCCCTATATCTATACATAATATTTTAAATTAACATTTCTTGGTTTTTTGGTTGTAGGTGATTCCCAATATGAAGGCTAGGAATTATCCTTTTATCTCCACTCCACTTCCAACTGCTCCCTGTCCCACACCACATACATTCTATGTCTTTTCCTATCCTCTCAATATAGCTAATTAGGGAAAGGCAAATCTGTAGTGCTTACATTATTGTTATTATGTAAACACCTTCACAGATGAGCCATATTGTGTACTATGATTGCATTTCTTTCTGGTACAACTTCTTTTTTCCATGGATTTATTTATTGTCTCGTGGAGCCCAGTGTGGGGCTCAACCCCACAACCCTGAGATCATAACCTGAGCCATAAACCAAAACTCCAGTGGTTAACTGACTGTACCACCCAGGTGCCCCTCTTTTCTTTATATCTTAAAGTAGCTTACAAATTCTGGCTCTTCTTTCTTTGTAACATCTACAGACACTTACTCCTCTCTCTCTCTCTTTTTTTCTTCCCTCAGGAGTATGTGGATGATTGCATATTGAGACAGAAACTTGGTAATTGATTCCTGGAAATAACCTGATTCATATTCATATAAAAGAATAAATGTACAGAATTGACAATTGACTAATCTCTTCAAGTATGGTCCCTTAGTCCATGTCGATAACCAGGTTAATCAAACCTAGGTGATTGATTTAATCATTCTGTGGGCTATTTGTTTTGTTTTGTTTTTTTTCTCCAGACATTCAGCAAACATAAAGGAATAAGCAATTCCTTGGCTGAGTTGGAATCATCTTAAACACATGTTTAACCATATTATTATTATTTGTAAAGATTTTATTTATTTGAGATAGTGAGAATGAAAAAGAGAGAGAGAGCATGAGAGGGGAGAGGTCAGAGGGAGAAGTGGGTTCCCTGCTGAGCAGGAAGCCAGATGTGGGACTCCATCCAGGGACTCTGGGATCATGACCTAAGCCGAAAGCAGCTGCTTAACCAACTGAGCCACCCAGGTGCCCCTAACTATTATTATTTTTAATAGAACTTTTATTTTACTTTCAGAGGTAGCTGCTGCCAATACTGCTTAAATACTGTTAGGTATTGTAGGCTTAATCTGTATACTTCTTTTTAACAAAGAACCAAGAATTTTAGCTGGTGTGATGGAGGGAACTGAATAAGAACGTTGGTATTTTTTGTGTACCTTTTCTGTACAGACCATTATGTTAGGAACTTTCTTATTCTACACTTATTAGAATGGAAGCTATGTAGACAAGGATTTTGTGTTGTTAACTACTGTATTTAGGTGCTTTGGACAGTGCCTGACACAAAGTGAGTTCTGAATGGAAGACTGTTTAATCCTGATGATAGCCTTTTATGTGATGTTATCAGAAAGTTTAAGTTGTTTGCTTTCATTCTCATAGCTAATAGTAATAATTAACAGGTATGATTCAAATTCACATCCATATGACTCCAAGTTTATGCTTTTAAAAATTAAACTGGACTTATTTGAAAACTTTTCCTGTTTAGAATCATGCCTTTCACATGTTAATCACAAAACATAGGGAAACATTGAATGTGTGCAAAAAATGAAAAAAATAAAAGCATCTCTTCTATAACTTGAAATACTTTTTTGTTTTTGTTTTGTTTTGTTTCAAGTACTTCATTAGTTTTCCTCAGGATTCTATCTTTTGCCACATCTTGGCAATGAACTTTGCTTGTTTTAAAATTTTCTCTAAACACAATCTACCCTATTGTCTTTTTTGTGAGTCTTAGGAGAGTTGCCAAAGGGTGTGGTTTTCAGTGGTTAGGTTTTCAGAAATCATTCAGGCTGTTTACTTCAGCTTTCATTGTAATTAAACAATGATCTGCTTTAGACATTATCACTTGACAAGCACTATTGAAAATACTATATCTACATCTGATAAAATGCAAAATTCAGAAGGATCTATCACTTATTTCAGAAATTCCCAATATAGTTTCTTTCGTAGCTTGAATAAACTCAAATGGGTGGGTACATGTAAATCCATTCCTCTTGGTATTTAACGTAATGAGCTGAACCTATTACCCTAAAAGAAACCCTAATTAAAATTCCGTTCCTTGTTTAGCTTTGTGGGTTTTTTTTTTTTCCACACAGAAGTTTCACTTTTGAAGGAAGTGCAGTGGTATCTTATAAAGAACAATGGGCATGGCAAAGCTGACCTATATCTGAGTCATAGCTTGACCAATCCAACAGCTATGAGAACTTAAGCAAGTCATGCAATTCTCTGAGCCTAAATTGATCCACATGTGAAATGTAGACCAAAATCCATGACTGTCCCATGGGGCTGTTGTGAGCATTAGATGAGAGAAAATATGTGTTGAAACTTCTTTATATATTGTAAACATTAAACAAATGTCTTTTATTAGTAGTAGTATTATTATTACATTTGGATTCAGAGCACCTTTCTTGGTGAGCTGTCCCTAAGCTTTATGAATGATATAGCTTCATATTCCACTATAATCAACAACGAACCATTCCCCTTGTTCTCATCTTTTCTTTCCTGACTTCTTCTGAAAACAGATTTGAGATACATTGCAAGTAAAATATGTCCATTATGATTAACAAAACAGACATAGAAGTTTAAATAATGAAAACTGAATTTTAGGATATATATTTTTTAAGATTTTATTTCTTTATTTGACACAGAGAGAGAGAGATCACAAGTAGGCAGAGAGAGAGGAGGAAGCAGGCTCCCTGCGGAGCAGAGAGCCCGATATGGGCCTCGATCCCAGGACCCTGAGATCATGACCTGAGCCGAAAGCAGAGGCCTTAACCCACTGAGCCACCCAGGCGCCCTGAAAACTGAATTTTAAACTAATTCTGAGAGTTAATAAGGATAACACTAAAACTGAGACTAAACTTTAGATTATAGTACTTGATGTGAGTAATATAATAACTGCTATTTGTTAGGATAATGCAGAAGCACTGCCAGTTTCTAGGAATTCTAATTCATCTAAGAAAAATGAATTCTACTCCTGTAACTTTGTACCTTCACATAATTCAATTAAAATATATCTTACAGTCATGCTATACACTGTACTAGTAAACACTGGAGAACAAAATGGACATGCCTTGACATCAAGTCAATTTGGATAAGAAATACAGAAATGAATAAAACACACACCTTGTAATGAAAAAATTCATTCTTAGAAGTTGTAATAAATAATATGAAAGAGAAGAACTGGATTGTGTGAGAGGAAGTAAAGGGGCAGCAACCTATTTTAATTTGTGGAGGGGGTCAGGAACATGCTCTCCAAGGAAATATTTGCATGTGTTTTAAACATTTATAATTTTCTTAAAAATTAATCATTTTAAGTTTTGTTCATTGATTAATTCATCCATACATTCAGCTAAGACTTAAGGATTTTTCTCTATAGGTATGAAAATAAAAATAATAGCCAACTTTTAGAGAGCACTTATGAATCATGCATTGTTGCAAGAACTTTACCTATATATATTTCTTTCAGTTTTGTAATTTTTATCTGAGGCAGGACATATTATTATACCCATTTTACAGATGAGGAAACTGAGCAACAATAAAGTAAATAACTTGCCCAACTTAGATCAGCAGTTTGGAATTGACAATGAAAGAATTTCATTCCATAGTCTGAATCCACACTACATACTTCTCAGCACTAACTTTTTACCTGTGCTGAGCTCAACAAGAAGAAACAGAAATATGGAGAAATTAAAAAAAAAAAAAGAGCAATGTAGTGTTCTCAGTCCTAAAATAGAAGTATGCAGATGGAACCATGGGGGTACAGGAGAAAACCTACTTCCAAACAAGTAAAACAGCATGCTTCTCAGTGAAGCATTTGACTTAAGCCCTGAAGTGTGAGAAGAGTTAGCCTAAAGCCTATTTGCTATTCTAGGATGAATAAAATGATATACTCTTTGAAATTTTGGAAGCTGAAAAAAGTGAAGGAGGGAAAAAAGTCTGTAGGCCCACTACTATAAAAATAGTTGACTGCTTTGCGGGAACTACACAATATTTGCGTGTGGTTCTCATTCTTAGGAAGAGGTTAAAATTGTGCCTGGGGAGGTAGGTCAGGAATGGATCACAGAGGGCCTTCTGATCCAGGCTAAGGAATTTGTGCTTTATTTTGGATACTCTGCAGGAAGCTATTTTTAAAAAGGTACATTATTAAATTTGAGTGTTAGAATGATCACCCTAGCAGCAGAACAGGGGATAGACTGGAAGAGGTGAGGCAACCCTCTAGAAGGGCAGCCAGTTGCAACTCAATAATTGAATTACAAAGGGATAAGGGCCCAAAATAAAGTTGTGGAAATTAAGAGGAAGATACAGATTAAAAACCTATTTAGAAGATCAGATTTAAAAGATTTGGAGAACCAATTGGATGTGAGTTTTGAAGGAAAGAGCTGTAGTTTAGGATAGTGTTCCAGATTTCTAATCTGAGAGACTGAGTGTATAATGATGACATTTACCATACTAAAGAAATCTTAGAGAAATTATCTTAGAGAAAAGATAATGCATTTAAATCTGAACACAAGTAGTTTAAGGTCTCTAGGAGATGGCAGAGATCCCAAAGGCAGTTGAATATGTGGATCTGGAGCTGAGGAGTGAATTTTGGGCTGGTACCATGGATTTGTTACTTAAAACCAAGAAAATGGGGCACCTGGGTGGCTCAGTGGGTTAAAGCCTCTGCTTTCGGCTCAGGTCATGATCTCAGGGTCCTGGGATCGAGGCCCACATCGGGCTCCCTGCTCAGCGGGGAGCCTGCTTCCCTCCCCCCCCTCTCTGCCTGCCTCTCTGCCTCCTTGTGATCTCTCTCCCTCTGTGAAATAAATAAATAAAATCTTTTAAAAAAAAACCCCAAGAAAATGGTTACTAGAAATGTATATAGTAATAAGAAAAGAAAAGCCACACATTCAGCTCTACGGAACACTGGCATTTAGGAAGCAGTCAAACAAAGAAGAGAAAGCTTCGTAAAGACTAAGTGTGTGACCAGAGAGAAGAAAACAGGAGACATTTGTGTTCTACAAGAAGGGAGGAGAGAATTTCATAAGAGAGGTGTGACCAATACTGTAAAATGTGTTTCAGGGCTAATTTAGTTAAAGGCAGAAAGTGATCATTGAATTTGGTAATATGGAGGCTATCTTTCACTCAGCCAATACTTAATGAGAGATTACCATGTGTCAGGTGAGACACTGAAGATAAAATATTAGCAGAAGAGATACTTTCCTCTATGTTCATGATGCTTGGTCGAGTGGTGTTTATCAAGTAATGTTTCAGGTAACCACCTAGAATCAAGAAACACCAGCCTGGATAGTGGGAATTGTAAGAAGAGAGGGCCCTGGGGAAGGCCATCTTTGAATTGGCTTTCACACAAGCTGGTCTAAAGAGTACAAAATAATTTCTGATGGTTCAAGTTCAAGTAAGACGTTTCCTGTCATCTTCTTTCCTCTTTTCTATCAATGCCTTCCTCTTCCCATTCATGCAAAATGGGAGAAGGAAGAGGGATTGAAGCAGGCCCTAGTTGGGGGAAAGAATGTTAAATGATAAAATAAAATCTGGAATTTTGATTAGTATCTTGGACAGTCTAACTATTGAATAGAGATTGAGTTTGAGACCTAAAACTATAGCACAGCCATCTACTGCTTGTATTAAGCAGAAAAGCCTTGGAATTGGTCAAAGTTATCCTCAAAGGGCAGGGGGAAATTACCCTGAAGGAATTTCAAAGTTACCTAAAAGTAAAGACTTACTGATAAAAAGATACTGGATAATTCTTGTATGTTTATGAGTTCTTGAGTAACCTAGAACATGTGATTAAACAAAATCCCTCATTCCTAAATCATGAATGTTAGCAGCATAATCAAGAAACTGCATGGTTTCTTTACTTTTTAAAAAAATTACCTATAATTTATTATTTGCCCCAGGGGTACAGGTCTTTGAATCATCAGGCTTACATATTTCACAGCACTCACTATAGCATAAACCCTCTCCAAAGTCCCTAACCCAGCCACCTTATCCCTACCCCACCACCTCCCAGTACCCTCAGTTTGTTTCATGAGATTAAGAGTCTCTTATGGTTTGTCTCCTTCCCGATCCCATCTTGTTTCATTTTTTCCCTCCCTACCCCCCACGACCCCCTGCCCTGCCCCTCAAATTCCTCATATCAGAGAGATCATATGATAATTGTCTTTCTCTGATCGACTTATTTCGCTTAGCATAATACCCTCTAGTTCCATCCACGTCATTGCAAATGGCAAGAGTTCATTTCTTTTGATGGCTGCATAGTATTCCGTGTGTGTGTGTGTGTGTGTGTGTCTGTGTCTGTGTGTGTGTCTGTGTGTGTGTGTGTGTATGACATCTTCTTTATCCATTCATCTGTTGATGGACATCTAGGTTCTTAACATAGTTTGGCTATTGTGGACATTGCTGCTATAAACATTTGGGTGCACATGCCCCTTAGGATTACTGCATTTGTATCTTTAGGGTAAATGCCCAGTAGTGCGATTGCTGGGTTGTAGGGTAGCTCTATTTTCAACTTTTTGAGGAACCTCCTTACTGTTTTCTGGAGTGGCTGCGCCAGCTTGAATTCCCACCAGCAGTGTAGGATGGTTCCCCTTTCTCCGCATCCTCGCCAACATCTGTCGTTTCCTGACTTGTTAATTTTAGCCATTCTAACTGGTGTGAGGTAGTATCTCACTGTGGTTCTGATTTGTATTTCCCTGGTGCCGAGTGATGTTGAGTACTTTCTCATGTGTCTGTTGGCTATTTGGATGTCTTCTTTGGAGAAATGTCTGTTTATGTCTTCTGCCCGTTTCTTCATTGGGTTATTTGTTCTTTGGGTGCTGAGTTTGATAAGTTCTTTATAGATTTTGGATACTAGCCCTTTATCTGATATGTCATTTGCAAATATCTTTTCCCATTCTGTCAGTTGTCTTTTGGTTTTGTTGACTGTTTCCTTTGCTGTGCAAAAGCTTTTGATCTTGATGAAGATCCAATAGTTCATTTTTGCCCTTGCTTCCCTTGCCTTTGGTGATGTTCCTAGGAAGAAGTTGCTGCAGCTGAGGTCGGAGAGGTTGCTGCCTGTGTTCTCCTCAAAGATTTTGATGGATTCCTGTCTCACATTGAGGTCTTTCATCCATTTTGAGTCTACTTTTGTGTGTGGTGTAAGGAAGTGGTCCAGTTTCATTCTTCTGCATATGGGTGTCCAATTTCCCCAACACATGGTTTCTTTACTTCATAAATTACTTTTCTAGCCCTAGAACTCAGTTTTATTCTTTGTCATTCGCAAGTCAAAGAATTCACCATTCCTGGTAAAATTACTCTGATTTAACAATGACTTGGAACTTGGAATCTTAGAAGAATGAGTAAATGTGTAAGCTCTATGATAAACTGTTTTATTTGCTTTTACTGTATAAATTTTATGCACTTCTGCATTCTCAGCAGCTATAACAGTACTTGATGCATAGTATATGCTAAAATATATTTGGTGAGTGAATGACTAACGAATAGTTGCAGAAACCTACGAGATTTGGTGAATACTGAGTTTGAAAAGTGCCACATAGAGAAAGTAATACTAGGTCACAGCATGTTTGAGTCAATCAGTTTTAAAAATCAGAAGTCAGTAAGCCTGAAAAAGGCTTTATTTAGTTATTGAATTTTTTTTTTTTAGACTTTGCTTATTTATTTGAGAGGGAGAGAGTGAGCACAAGCAGTGGGAGGGGCAGAGGAAAGAGAGAGAGGAATAAGCAGACTCCCTGCTGAGCAGGGAGACCAATGTAATGTGGGGCTCCATCCCAGGACCCTGGGATCATGATCTGAGCAGAAGGCAGACACTTAACTGACTGAGCCACCCAGGCGCCCTTGTTTTAATGCACACAATTTAACAAAATAGGAACTATCGGGAACTATAGGGACATAGAATTTTGACACTGGAAATTATGGGCTGAATTCAGCAAAGAGATCATGATTACAGACTTTTAATTGTGTAGTTTTTCCCTTTGCATTTTTAGCATGTAAATGGCATCCTTATTTATTATTATCAGCTATTTTCAAAATATAACCACCAGTTTTAATAATGATTATTATATTTGTAGACAACTGACAAACTAGATGCAATGTTAAAGTTAGAGGTTTCCTGTAAATAAAGTGATAATTACCATAGGAAACATATTTTGCATATGAATGAACAAAGCACGAGGGTGACACTTATTTCTTAAGATCTAGTATGTGAAAAGTAGCTGGTTACGCCATTCAGCTTCCTACTTAACAGGCCTTTCGGGAGGATCATCCTGATGTTTCCTATATACTAAACAATGATTAAATAAGAATAGGAAATGTAAATGATACATTTTTAGTAGGTGCTATTGAATTATTTTCTGTAGCATTACTTAGGTAAGATTTTAAGCAGAGATCTACCCTAGGATAGTGTCTCTGAAGAAGAGCTATACTTCTTTTAGTCATTTAATTTGTCTTTTGAGGTGCACCATTCGTAGTCTGGATCTTGTATATACTAAAGCTAACTTGAACAATATCTTGGGACATGCAGATTGTTTAAGCTCATGTGTGCTTTGGTTGACATTTGCAAGATTCCTCTTCTTTCTTCCTCTTTGTCTGTTTTCCTCTCTCCTACTGATGCTTTCCGAAATCATCTCCCAAATAAAGTACACTAAAATTCTTGCCACAGGGTCTACTTTTAAAGAAACCAACCT
Organism: Ailurus styani; assembly: GCA_002007465.1. Classification (NCBI taxonomy): domain Eukaryota; kingdom Metazoa; phylum Chordata; class Mammalia; order Carnivora; family Ailuridae; genus Ailurus; species Ailurus styani. Next base: position 1,348,686 of record LNAC01000144.1, on the reverse strand, counting down.
AAGACATGGTGGATATTCATGAGTGGAATTTACATGTTAAAATATATAAGGCAACTAGCATTCACATCTATAGGCATCAGTTGGAAAGAGTAATAATAATGGTGATAAACATTACTTCCATCTTATTGAATATTGTTGGGTAATTATGTGCCAATGATACGTCTAAATATTTTTACATATTAATGCAATCTTCCCAACATTTCTCCTTATGAGGTAATTGTATTATTATCCTTCATTTTATAAATGAAGATACTGAGGCTTAAAGATAGTAGTAAGTCACTTTACTAGTTTGGTCCCATAACTAGTAATTATTTGAGTCAGGTTCTGAAGCCCATGCTCTTAATACTTGGGAAAAAGTCCCACAAATTGCAAATTACTTTAAAAAAAATAAGGTCCTCTCAGAATACATATATATCATTGTAAAATATAAGCATTATTTTTATATTTCATTTGTTCTGAACCTTAATTGATGTTGGCTTAGGTTGCTAAAAGTTTCATGATAAATAGTAATAAAGATTTTGTTTTCTTTAAAAAGCTGAGGGTTTCAGGGGGGAGGGGAGTGGGGTGATGGGGTGGCCTGGTGATGGGTATTGGGGAGGGGGCGTGTTGTGATGAGCACTGGATATTATATGCAACTAATGAATTATTGAGCGCTACATCTAAAACTAATGATGTACTATGCAGTGGCTAACTGAACATAATAAATAAATAAATAAATAAATAAATAAATAAATAAATAAAGTATGTACTATACAGTGGCTAACTGAACATAATAAATAAATAAATTGGATTGAATTTTGACCATGGACAATAATGCCCACTATAAATAATTCTTCAAAAGGATAAATGAAATTTGAAGCATGGTATTCAAATGAGTCATCCACCACCAGAAAACTTACTCTTCCTAAGAAAGAAGGCTTGAGTCCAGTAGGTTGAAGTAATAAAGTGGTAAATCTTTTGGCGAAGAATCTTATTTCTGGTTTGTTTTAGAAGGAGGAAGAGTTTTCATTTTCTATAAAAATGGAGCCAGTGGTCTATACTAAAAAAATTCAGGATTAAATTCATATGTGTTAAATGGTGAAGAACCTGGCCTTCTTTGTTGTCATTGGTTTAAAATTTACCAGACAGGGATGTGGAATCATAGAAGGAAATGATGGAAATGGAAATAAAAGGAAGTTTTTCAAGATCTAAAAAATCCCCTAGCTTCTGAAGATTTCATTGTACTTAGTAAATATCTTTGGTATGTACTAAAAGAAAAAAAAAAACCGCATGTGTTTATTTTGATGATAGCATGATTATGGTGAAAAAAAAAGTACCATTTTGAAGAGCTTAAGCACTAGTACTGGCAAGTATTTGACTAAACTGCTTTCTGTACAGTGAGGTTGCCTTTTCATGACTCTACCTGAAAGGTTTTTTCCTTTTTCTTTCTCTCTTTTCCTTCTTTCTTCCTTTCTCCCTTCCTTCTTATTTTCCTCTTCCCCCCTTCCCTTCCTTCCTTCTTTTCTTGGGAAATAAATGACATAATTTTGTTTTAGTTATGGTCAAGTTTAAATATACCCATTTCCCCAGATACACCAAGAGTAAGAAAACAGAAGACAACTCTTCATTTTCTTTAGGTTCATTGTAATTCTGCAAGTAACAGTTATAAAATACAAAGTCAATATTTAAAAATTGACATGTGCAGTTTATTTTCTCAGGGAAGGAATAAATACCAGGAAAATAGCATACTTAGAGAAGAAGTGCAATGAACTTATCTATATGAATTCTGCCAACAAATATCTTATTTAGTGATTATAATTTATTTGCAAAAATAATTTGATCTTTTATAAAAGAAAGAACAATTATATCTCTCTACTCTTAAGTAATGGCTCTTTTGCCACACTTTGCTTTACATTATAGTTCTATACATATTTGTCAGCCTAACTAAATTTTGATCTTCTCAGGGGTTGGTATCATTTAATTATTCAATTAATATTTTTTGTATATATACCTTGTGACAAATTATGTGCTAAGCTTAGAGATAGAGAGACAAATGAGACAAGGATTTCGTCCTTATCGAACTTGGAAAACTAGAGTCAGAGTGAAAGGGAATATGATCAATGCCATGATTATTGTCAGCTGGAATGTAAAAACGTACATATTTATAATTTTAAAAGATGATACAAATTTAGTCCATTATAAGATTCTCTTTTTTTTTTAAGATTTTATTTATTTATTTGACAGAGAGAGATCACAAGTGGGTAGAGAGGCAGGCAGAGAGAGAGAGGGGGAAGCAGGCTCCCCACTGAGCAGGGAGCCTGATGTGGGGCTTGATCCCAGGACCCTGAGATCATGACCTGAGCTGAAGGCAGAGGCTTAACCCACTGAGCCACCCAGGCACCCCCCATTACAAGATTCTTAAAAAATAAGTTACATATTATGTAATAAAACAAAAATCTCGATCTTAGGAAGATTTTATTGAATTTGTATGTACATAGCACAGGGTCTAGTGCAACTCTTTGGCAGATTTTATCTAGACATAAAGTTAGGTGAGACCAAAAATATTCAGCATGGCTTATCCAGTTTTGCTAAAGTGACAAATTAAATCTCAAATCTATAACTGGTGGTATGCTTTACAGAGACTTTTTAGTTACAATTTTATATTTCAAAAAAGAATGTGTTGAATGTGGAGAAGCCAAATATTCAGTTGGTCTATTTCCTTTAGCACTCTCACCAGTGCATAAGTTTTTGTTTGTTTTTTAAATGCATAAGATTTTAATTATTTGTGAAATGAATTCAGAACAAACAAACCACAGGAAATTAGATGAACTCTTTGTTTCATTAATGGGGCTGAATTTCTATAGACAGAGTGTGCAGATAATGCATTCAAGTTAAGTTCTTACCAAGAAGGGAGGTGATTATCCATGGAATGGTAGAAGAAATAAAGCATTATCACAATACATTTCTTGGATCAAAACTCCTGGAGGGGCAGGCATCATATTTTTGCTCTTTATATATATATCCCCACAGCATTTAGCAGAACACTGATTGTGTTAGGTGCTCAACGAATACTTGTTGAATGGCAATCAGTATTTCACTTTACAGATTTAGAGGATATACTTTAATTAATTTTATACCTAGTCATTTTATCTATGCTCCTCCATCATTGACATTGATGTGATGTTAGTGATTTTAACTGCATTAGGCTACTACCTTAGCTCACTTCGTTTCGTTTTTGTAGGCTCTTCAAGTCCTGTAGTACAGCGGGTACAGATTGTAGTATGTCTAAATCATGAGACTTTATAAATACCATCATACCTCCTGGAGTTGTGGGATCATGGCTTTGGAGGACTTTAAAATCAGCTCACGGAAGAACATTCGATGGAGCCTCATGAATCATACATCTTTTCTCTTAATTGCAATATACCATAGACTTGTTTGCTTCAGGAAATCTCTACCCCCATCTCTGTACAGGTGTTAACAGGGGAGATGGGAGGAGCAACTCAATTTCAGTCCTAAAAACACTCATATTTTTATGAAATTCTCTTAATTCCTATGACACAGTATACCTTCCCTTCCAAGTGGCTTGGGGCTTTCAACACATTAGCACAGGCTTTGTTTTGGTTTTCCCTCTTAAGTAGTGCAGTTAGATTAGACAAAAACCGATCTGTGTAAATCCTATATGTCAAGTTCAGGGGAAATTTGATGGTCAATTATTTTAAGATAATAGGAAGTGTGGGTGATTGCTGTGTAGTCAATATCATACATAAGAAAATTCAGGATGATAGAGAATTGAAATGGCTCATGGTGTGACTGAAGAAGAAATAAATAATATCAGTGAAAGCAGATTTAGAAATTCTTGCCAATTAAGTGTGAAATCCAGAATTGCTTTTCTAATTCCTATCAGTATCTCTCCAAAAAGCCTATTTATTTTCTACAACACTACTTTTAGCCACCCAAGTCTGACCCCTAAATTTCTAATTTAATGATCAGCCTAAAAATGAAGTGGCCGTTTGATTTACAATATATAAGAAAAATATTAATAGTATTCAACACTTCATTATATGGCTTTCCCATTCTAATATAAACTTCAAAACCTCTTATCCTTTTCTTCCAGAACTTGCAGTTTGTACCAAGTGTGGACACTTATTAAATAGATGTTCAATGAATGTACTTCTTTTTGTAAAAAAAAAAAAGAAGAAGAAGAAGAAGAAACTAGTTTGCTTCTTTTCTGGTCTTGCATCGTAGTTTTGCAGAACTGATTTAAGAGCTACTCCCCAGCTGCATTCAGAGGAACAAAGAGTAAGACAAGGAGCTGGTGTAAAGTCGGCTACCAAGGATAACAATAGCCCAGATGGAAAAGTAGCACACTGAGATCTAGCCTTTTACAAATGAGAGTGGATGAGTTGCTTGCTCTGAGAGGACAAAGTCCTGCTTGGAGCCACCTGTTTCCAAAGATCTTTTCCTTGCTCTTTAGCTTGTCAGGATTACTGAGGCCAGCCAGGGTTCAGGAGGTAGGAGAAGCTTATTTGTAATGCTCAGGCAATCTCCGGTCACAGGTGAAAAATCATGCAAGGAACAGGAAATACATAAAGCATACTCAATCAAATCATTTAAAAATATTTGTTCATTTATTCATTCACTCATTTTCATTTTAATGGAAAAATAAAAAACAAATAACCAGAAGAGAAACCGTAAGTCAACTACATTTAGGTTTCTATAGGATCCACGTTCTTCATTTTCCTCAAAATAGAAAAGCCTCTTATATTACACATCATTTGATCCATGGAAATAAAGGTAGCTCCTCATTTATTTTAGTTCCTGACCCTTCCCAACTTGGTTTAGAAGAAGAAACTACCTTTGTCCCCTTTGAACTAAAGTAAGGCAGGCACAAGTCTGACATGGGATAACTTCTGCAAAAGGATTGATTAAATCTCTCTTTCTTCTCAAGATGAAAAGGATCTTTAAAAACAAACTGAGGTTTTATATCTGTAGGTATTAAATTCACCCCTTGCATTTGCTTTCGTTCAATGTAGCATTTGTGTGGTTTATTACAACATCTTTCATGTAGCAGATCTAAAAACCTCTTTGTGAACTTGAAGATAATGGCATAGTGTGCTATAGGTTTTAAAGATTCTGTTTTTAAAGCCAGCAAGCAGCCTTTTGCAGAGAGAAGCTGCCGTGCTGATGTGAAACGTTTCTTTTTCTGGCTGTGGTTTAATTCTCCATTCATTTTAGAGGTTGCTTCCTACAAATAAAATGTTTGATGGCTATTTTTCCCTTTCGAAAGCAAGCCTAAAGTAGAAATTGCCAAATTTAAGGGTAAATAAAAACCACCTGGAGTGTTTGCTAAAATGTGATTCCTGGGATTGTCAGCTAGTACACTGATTTAGTAGACTTGGGGGGGGGAACCCAGGAACCTACCTTTCAAGTGCCACTCAGTTGACCCTGATACAGGAGGTCATTTAGAAAAACACTAGCCTAAACTAATTCTGGAAAGAACTGAACATAAGTGTTCTAGACAGCTTGTTGGCAAGATATTTTTTATTTACTTTTTGAAAAGATTTTATTTATTTATTTGAGAGAGAGAATGAGAGAGAGAAAGCATGGGGGGAGGGTCAGAAGGAGAAGCAGACTCCTTGCTGAGCAGGGAGCCTGATGCAGGACTCGATCCTGAGACTTTCGGATCATGACCTGAGCCAAAGGCAGTTGCTTGACCAACTGAGCCACCCAGGCGCCCATTTGCAGGATATTTTATTTTTTTATTTNTATTTATTTGAGAGAGAGAATGAGAGAGAGAAAGCATGGGGGGAGGGTCAGAAGGAGAAGCAGACTCCTTGCTGAGCAGGGAGCCTGATGCAGGACTCGATCCTGAGACTTTCGGATCATGACCTGAGCCAAAGGCAGTTGCTTGACCAACTGAGCCACCCAGGCGCCCATTTGCAGGATATTTTATAGGTCTAATTGATGAGTTCTCTTTTACTACAAATGGTCATAAACAAAACAGTGGATTGTTTTTTAAAATAAAAAAAATTAGATTTAAAAGGAAGTACGATTGCCTTGCTTTCCAATGGGAACTGTGAGTACTATGCACAAACATGTAATGGAAAAGCAAATTAGCCCATTGGCTTGATTTCAAAACAGTACTGAGATTTCATAAAACCTGATTCTCTGTCATGAAATCCAATTCTTAAAAAGTGTCTTGGTAAAGACAGACCTATAGATTATAGTGTAGATTAGTTTAATAAATAAGATTCTGTTGTATGTTCCAACTTGTTGGCTGTCAAGTCAGCATACACTACATGAAGAGATGGCAAAATGCCTACTATTCTAGCATGAATAGTGATAGTCCTCCATGAGAAACCTAACACAGGCCTATATCCTTTTCTATTTTGGTTCAGTTCATGAGTTGTTGAAGGGGAAGATGATAGTGGGCCTTTTTGGCAGCACCTGGAGAATAGCCACACCTGGAGACCCTTTAGTGAAACCCAGGAATGGAAAGGAGAATAGAAAGCATCCCAAGTATTCTGGCGGACCACACAGTGATGCTGCTCAAACCTGATCGACCAGCTGCTGGTAATGCTGCCAGCTTTGAGGAATTGGCAGCCTGGCTACAACACCTGGAGAAATGATGGATGTATACTTATTGGAGTTCCATGTTACACAGACCCCTAGAGAAGTTATTTTGGATTTACACACACTTAGCTGCTTCTTAATGTCATAGTCCTCAGGAGTTTTTAACCTAATGGAATCTAATATTGCTAAAAAAAAAAATAACTTTTTATCTTTCAATCAATGAGCTATAACTGTTTTCGTGTAGAAAGTAAAGGGAACATAGCGAGGTGGGTAAGAAAACAGGCTCTGGACCTAAAATGCCTGAATTAATAGACTGGCTCTACCAGTTTCTATCTGTGAGCCACTGAGCATATTAATAATTAATATTCTGTACATCAACTGCCTTCTGTACCAAATGGAGGTGGGGGATATCATGCCTATGGTATGAAGTATCAGAATTCTCAGCAGGGTTTATCTAGTGCCTCGCACAGAATAGCTGTTCAAGAAGAGTCAGCTTTTTTATTGTTGCTCTTGCTATTGGCAGAGAAAACAGGTGGAAAAAGTGTCATTCTTAACTTGAAATGTTTTTAGTCAAATATATATATTGAAATATGCTTTGCCTATAATAATATGCATAAATTTTAAGCGTATACTTCATTAGGTTTTGGCAAATGTGTACACCCGTGTAATCAGTATTCCAATTAATACATAGATTATTTCTGTTATCCCAGAATGTTCCCTAATGTACTTTGCAATATCTCACCCCCCACCCACACCCAAAAAACAATCTTATTTTTAAAACCATAGCTTTATTTTGTCTGATTTTAGAACTTCATATAAATGGTATTAAATAGAACATACGCTTTCATATCTGGCTTTTTTCACTTAACATGATGGTTGTGAAATTCATCTTTGTTGTACATATCAGTAGTTTGTTCCTTTCTATTGGTAAGTATTCTATTTTCCTATACCACCATTTGTCCAATCACATCTTGATCAAAATATAGATTTTTTTCTTATAAATTGTTCAGTTTTTGCTGCTAGGAATAAAACTGCTCAGATGTTCTTTTACTTGTCTTTTTGTGAATATGTTTTCATTTATTTTGGGTAAATATCTAGAAATGGAATTGATGGTGTATAGGTTATGTGTATGTTTAAATTTATAAGAAATAACAAACTCGTTTCCAAAGTGGCTGTTCTATGGTACACGCCCACCAGCAATCTATGAGAGATCTATGTATTCCACATCCTCAACAGTTGGTATTTTTATCTTAAATTTTAGTCATTCTAGTTAGTGTGATATGATATTATGTTTTTAATTTGAAGTTTTCTAAAAACTAATGATGTTGAGTGTCTTCTCATGTATGTTTTGAAAATTTCTCTATCTTCTAAAGTGTCTATAATTTTTGATACATTTTTTGTTAGTTTGTATTTCTATTACTGCATTAGAGAAGTTCTCTATTGAATTGGAATATATAAAATGAATTATTATCTCAGCCCCTTTATTATCTTAATGATGTTTTTTAGGAGCACAAGTTTAATTCTAATGGAGTATAGTTTATTACTTTTTTTAATAGTTAGAGCTTTTCTGTCCTAAGAAATCTTTGCCTACCCCAATATTGTAAAGATATTCTCCTACATTTGCTTGTAGAAATTTGTAGAGTTAGCTTTATATTTAGGTCTATGATACATCTTGAATTAGTTGTTATGTATGATAGAAGTTGAGCTGCTTCTTCCATGTATATTCAATTGCTCCAGCATCCTTTACTAAAAATTATCCTTCTCCTATAGAATACCTCACTACAGTATTAAAAAAAAAACCAGTTAACCATATAAATGTTTGTCTTTTGGGACTTTTTATTCTTCATTTATCTATTTGTCTATCTTTACACTGCTATCACATTTTTTAACAAATGTGGCTTTACCATATACTTTGAAATGAGGCGGCATATGTCCTTCCACTTTGTTATTCTTCAAAAATTTTTTAAAATTTTTGAAAATGAGGACTATTTTAAGTACTTTACATTTCTCTGATCATTGTGGAATCAGCCTGTGAATTTATTTTAAAAAGCCTGCTGGAATTTTAATTGGTATTACATTCTACCAGTGCATCCATTTAGGATAATGGACAACAGCTCTGAGTCTTCTAGTACTTTAACTAGTATAACTCTCCATTTATTTAACTCTTCTTTAAATTCTCCCAACAGCGGCGCCTGGGTGGCTCAGTAGGTTAAAGCCTCTGCCTTCGGCTCAGGTCATGATCTCAGGGTCCTGCGATGGAGTCCCACATTGGGCTCTCTGCTCCACAGGGAGCCTGCTTCCTCCTCTCTCTCTCTCTGCCTGCCTTTCTGCCTACTTATGATCTGTCTCTGTCAAATAAATAAATAAAATCTTAAAAAAAATAAATTCTCCCAGCAATGTTTTTATAGTTCCAAAGTAGAGAATTTGTACATCTTTTCTTTGATGTATTTCCAACTATTTTATGTTTTTGTTGCTAAAGCATTCTTACATTATATTTTCTAATAATTTTTTTCTATATTTTTCAGGTTTTTTGGTATACTCTTTGCTAAATTCACTTTGTTAATTCTAATGGATTTTTGGTAGATTTCTTAGGATTTTCTATATGAACAATGATGTCTGCAAATAACTGTATCTTCCTTTGCAATTTGGATGCTTTTTCTTCTTTATCTTAGTTTATCATGGGCTAGGACCTTCAGTGCAATGTTAAGTAGAAGTGGTGAGTTCAAACATTGTTGCCTTTCTCAATGTCAGGGGGATTAATCACTATGAAATATGATACTAAGAATAGGTTATTCATAGATGCTTTTATCAAGTTGAGGAAATTCTCTTCTCTCCCTAGTTTCCCAAGGATTTTTACCATAAATGTCTGCTGTAATACTATATCAAATGATTTCTGTGTTTATTGAAATGATCATGTAATTTGTTGTCAGTTTCCTGGAGTAAATTCTACTTGGTCATGATGTAGTCTCCTATTTATGTACTTATAGATTTAATTTGTTAATAATCTGTAAGGATTTTTGTGTCTATGCTCATGAGAACTGTTAGTCTATAATTTTCTAGTACTGTCTTTGCCAGGTTTTGCTAGCCTCATAAAACAAATTGGGAAGCATCAACCTCCTGTATTTTTTGAAAGAGCTTGCAAAGAATGCTATTCCTTCGTTAGATGTTTGATAGACTTCAACAGTGAAATCATTTGAGAATTTTCTTTTTGACAAGTTAATTACATCTGTCTCTTTAATAGTCTTAGGACTATTCAGATTTTTCATTTTTACTTGCATTAGTTTGGAAAGTTATATTATTTAAAGGATGAGTCCAGTTTATCTGTTACTAAATTTGTTGGCATACAGATGTTTGTAGTATTTATTTATATAAATCCCACAGCATTTATACTTATGTGCCCCACTGGCATTCCTGTTAAGTCTTCTGTATCATTACTAATTTTTTTGGCTACTTTATCAATTATTTTGATAGATAAAATGTCTACCAATGATTTTGGATTCATTTAATTTTCCTATTAGTTCTACCCATTTGCCTCATGCATTTTTTAGCTCTGTAATTAGATGAGTACACATTTAGAATTGTGTTTTCCTGGTAAATAAATCCTTTTATCATTATAAAATAACCCTCTATCTCTGGTAATAAAAATTGAAATAATCTAGTCACACTAAATTTCTTAGATTTGTAGATTGAATAGTATGTTTATTTTCATCGTTTTATTTTCAACTTGTGTGCAGTTTTATATTTAAAGTTAAAAATTAAATTTTATTTAAATTTATTTAAATTATTTTTAAAAATTAAATTAAATTTTACTTAAGTTATTTAAATTTAATTAAAAATTAAATTTCAAACAATATCTAATTGAACCTTGATTTTTAAGTAGTCTGACAGTTACTTAATCAATGACTTTCTAGGATTCCATTCTAGCTCTTCTGATAGTTTTTTGGCTATACCTCTTGGTATTTTATTTTAGTAGTTGTTTTAGAGATTATAATATACATCTTTAAGTTATGAAAATATATTTGAATTAACATTATAGCACCACATATGAGAACCTCACAACAGTATAATTTCAACCACCTTTCCTCTATCCATTGTGATATTCATGTCATATACTTCTACATTTATTATAAACTCCATAATCCATTAAATACCAACTTTTCTTTAAACAGATAGTGGGCTTTTAAAGAATTTTATAGTATTTCTTTAATCTTCTATATTTATCCACATATCTAATATTTCCATTATTCTCCATGGCAGAGGTGTTCTTCTGTGCTTTTCAGGCCATGGTTTGGCTCATTACAGACATATCTGTTGTATGCATAGAAATGATTTCATGGGGAAGATTTGGAGTATGGATTCTGTCATCAAGTTCTATTTTGAACAAGGGTGCTAACCTTTTATACTCTGTATCAGTCAGTCATTGGCTAAAGTCTACTCTTTCCCTCTCCTCAAAATAGAGAATAGCCTGGGTTAAGTGGATTCTGTTAGCTGAAGACCATTCTCTAATGATGGGGCAAATGTGATTTGTTGCCAGCCAAGATCTGGCCAAGGCACCAAGGCATCCACTATAGGGTTATCCTGTAGGATGCAGTACACTCCTAAACCAACAATCACTATCTATTGACATGTCTCCACTATGTAGAATAAACAGGCTCAAAAAATCAGGGGGGTGAAAATACAAGTGGCCCTATTTAATCTCCTTGCCAGTGGACTACTTGGGAGAAGTATTTCCTGTCCCCACATGTACAGGTTCAGTGGATAAAGAGGTATTGGTTAGTGGTAGGGATAGGGTGCTTCCACCAGGGGATAGAGTAAAAGTCTGCCTAAATTTAAAGATGCAGCTGCTATCTCATGATTGTGAGCTCTGGAGTCTTTGGGAGAACAGAAAAGGGGATATACTGGTAGGTGTAACTGATCCCAATCTTCATGAGGAGGTATGACTGTTATGTATGGGGGCGCTGGATGGAATGTGTGGTACAAAGGTGAACCACTGGAGCATTTTTAGGTACCTTTATGCCCCATTTTAGTTGTATATAGGCATGCAAATCAATCATGGCGTGGATGAGGTCATGATAACCAGGGGTTCAACATTCTCAGGGATGAGAATCTTGATTACCTGACAAGGCAAGCCATTAGATTACAGAACTGCTATCCTAGGGTGCTGGAATACTGGAAGATAAGTATCAGTTTTGTCTTGGAGAGCCACTGTAGCAGTATGGACTCTATTCATTCCAATAAGACACCCTCATAAATTTTTCTATGAATTATGATTATAGTACTCTAGAGGTGCTGTAAACTGTTAGAATGAATTTAATTTGAAAAGCAAATGCAAGCAGTGGGCTGTAATAGTCTCTGTGGTGACTCACTTCTTCAGATCTCTTTACGGGGCTGGTGCTTCCATCTCCCAGCTGACGCAAGTTTGCAGATGCCTGTCTTTCTGAAGAATTGTCCCAATTAAGGCTGATGGGAGCTGACTCATTCAGGGGATTGCCCCCATTGACCCACAGACAATGACCGACTGATACTGGTCGGTCTTCTGATCTGGTCCTTCTGTCTCAAGGGGGGAATAATACTGCAGTCAAATTTATGCCCTACCTCTCATCCCCTCTCTGCCCCCTTTATCAGACCAAGACTAGACTTTAACTGAGGCTATCCATGTAACCAAATTCCTGCTCAGTTCTACGTCTAGGGAATCGGAGCTAAGACAGGGTGAAAATCAACTTCTGTGCTCCCCTTGCTCCTTTGGGTTCTTGCAACACTTTTCTTGTAGGGTTAGGTGGAGGGTGAGTCCTAGGTTTCTTGCCAGCTGGCTAAGTTCATTTTGAAAGATTTAAAAAATTTTCTTCATCAGAAGGGTTAGTCTTTGAATCCAAGTTCACATACTACTGGAAAATAGCAGTTCTCTCTCTGCTCCTGTTTTATCCAGACCATTTTCTTAGATAGAATATTTAGGAAGCTCTTACTGTGTACCAGGCAGTGTTCTAAGGATATTACATCTATTAATTCATTTCAAACCACTCATTAACCCTATAAATTAGGCATACATATTATTTCCATTTTACAGATAAAGAAATTAGGATACAGGAATTTAAGCGACTTGTACAGGCTCGTGCAGCTGGTAAGTAATTGAACCAGGATACAACTCAGCAGTGTGGCTTTAAGAGTGGTGGTCTTCTACTACCTTTTAAGTAGGAGTTTCCCAGCTAAATTCTTCCATAATTCTTTTTGCATGGTGTTTAAGTGCCTGAAGAAGGGTTTGGAGAGTGATTTTCCTATCACCCAACACATATATTTCATAATATGTAAATCTATGTTGAGAAGGTAAAAGTTATATGGCCCATCTGGATTTTTTTCTATCAAAGTTTGCTCAACCCAAGAGTGTTCTGTAGCCACTTCATTGCAATGAATTATGCTTCCAGCAGTTAAGATCTACAGTGGAAGGAAATAGTAGTACATCAAGATGATGACATTTCTAGAATAATAACTGAATATCTAGCATAATAACTCTATTCATTCTGAATGAATTCACTGAAGAAAAAAAGATTTGTGACATTTTATATATTTTGCATTATGTTATTACTAGTAGGTTTTTAAAAAAAGATTTTATTTATTTATTTGTTAGGGAGAGAGAGAGAGAGAGCACAGCAGGGGGAGTGGCAGGCAGAGCAGGCAGAGGGAGAAGCAGGCTCCCCACTAAGTAAGGACCCCAATGCGGGACTCAATCCCAGCATGCTGGGATCATGACCTGCGCTGAAGGCAGACAATTAACTGACTGAGCCACCCTGGTACCCCCTACTAATAGGTTTTTCTTGAATACCTGATACCTGCCAGTAATTTTCAAATATTTCTTGTAAAATTTATTACGGCTCTTCAGGAAAGTGTTTTTAAAGCACTGAATAATATTTATTGAATGAATGATTAATGAACTGTGAAATAACATTTTCCTGGCCAATAGGCCAAAAAAAAAAAAAAGTGTAAGGTAAGTCAGAGCTGTGTAAATACTACACTGGGCAAAATTTCTCTGATAAGAAAGAAAGAGACCTGAGTACTGTAGGATTTAGTAACATAGAAATAAGAAATTTCTGCAAAGAAAATCTGTCATGGTACAATCAGACTTTCATTCTCCTCATTCACTTGAAATCATCTTTCAAAGATCTATAATGAAATCCATGTTATATTATTTCATGTTCAATATTCAAGCCTAATTTTACTCAGCAGCATTTTGCGTAGTTCGTGATTCTCTCTTCTTTGAAACATTATTTTTTTCTACTTGGTTTCCAGGATACTGCTCTCTCAGTTTATTTTCTACCGCCCTGGTCACTCCTTGTTTCCTTTGTGGGATCTTCCTCTATTTCCCATCTACACACATTGAAGTGCCAAGGCCTCAGCTTTGCATTCCTTCTCATACCCTCCATATTCATGCACTTGGTGATCTCATGTAGGCCCACAGTCATATGCCGAGCCCGGCCCTCCTCTTGGCATTTGAGACTCATCTACTCAACTGCTCCTTAATCTTCCCTCTGGGGTCTCATTGCTACACCCTGGTTCAAGTCCAGCGTATTGCAACAACTCCTTGCTTTCATCTTTGTGGCCTGTTCTCCACAGTGCAGTTAGAGTAACTTTGAAAAAATGTAAGTCAGATCATGTCACTCCTCTGCTCAAAACCATCCAATTGCTTCAGTGATTATTCAGAATAAAAATGTAAACCTTCCCAGTGACCAATAAGGCTCTATGTGATCTGGTGTTACTTTATTCTATGCCCCACTTCTCTAGTCTCATCTCACTCTTTACCTTGCTTGCTTCTTTCCAGCCACTCTGGCTTCCTTGCTAATATTGGAATATGCCAAGCACATTCTTTCCATAAGATATTTGCCCTTATTGTTTTCTTTGCCAAAAAAGTCTCCCTTCACATATCCATAGACTGCCCCTCTGCTTCCTTTCTGCCTCTGTTAATTGCCAGCTCCCTGGCATCTATATAAAATAGCATGTCCTTCCCTTTCCTCTCTGTCTCCTTACCTTGTTTTATTTTTCTTCTTAGTTTTTCCTACCATGTATGTGGTTCTTTGCTTATTGTCTCTTTGTACTTCCACTCCCTTTGAAACATGAGCTTTTGAGAGCAAGGACTTTGTTTTATTCACTGCTGCATCCCCATTGCCTAGAACAATATCTGGCACTTAGTAAATGCCTAATGAATATTCAATCAATGAATGTATGGAAGTATTTTAATTATTAAAAAAATATATTGCTAAGATATATTGCTTTACAATGAGTTTTCACAGAAACTATGTCTATAAAAACTGCTCAAAAATCTGTGAGCATCTTCTTTATGGTTTTCTCATTTGCATTTTGGGAGATCTGCCCGAGATACAGAGAACTGAGGAGCGTCTTCCACTTCTTTTCCTTTGGCCAAGATTATTTTCAGAAGAAGGGAAGAATAAGTAGGAAACAGTTTTTCCTGACCTGAGGGCAAAATAGAATTTGTATATTGCATAATTATTTGACATGCAGAAAAAAGTCCTTCAAATGGGCTGGGCATCCTTAAGAACAAAGCCCAGACAAGGCCACCTTTGTTCTTGCTCTGCCATTGTCCTGACTGGAGTCCATCCTTCATTCTGTAACCCAGTGATCTCCTGTTTCCAATCCATTAAACAGATGTAATACTATTGTCTCTATCTTACAATAGTGCTGGGAGGCTTAACTAATTAGTAAAAGTTTACGAAATACTTTGACATTCTCAGATGAAAGGCACTAAAGGTGTACAGTGTTATTACACTTTTAATAATCAGAAAACCTAATATTAAAGTAATGACATTTTACACTTTTACAAGATCAAAAGCCTTAATAAACAGAAGTCATTTTATACTCATTTTATTTTTGGAACACTGAGGCACAAGAAGGCAGAAGCCTATTTCCAGAGGTGACTCTGCAAATCAATTGAACGGTCACAGATAGATGTGAGCACATGTGTAAAGAAAGGCCATTGCAGAGGAAATAAAGTCAGTTTAACCACCTTAACCATGAGGACAACAGTATGGCATTAAGAAGGAATAGCTTATAGTAGGAAGGTCACTTGGCCAAGAGTAGAGAGGACGTTTTCTTTGCCCTGATTGTCAGACCAATCCATGTGATGGTAAGTAACTCATTTAACAAACACTTAGTAGCTGACTAATAGCCTGTACAGATATTACTTGTCCTTGTCCAGAGATTAATGGTAGTGGAGAAGCATGGAGACTGGGAGGAAGACTTGACATTCCTGGATTCTAACAGGGTCACTAAAGAAGCACCTTCATTTGCTCAGGGTACTAGCAACAGCCCAATTCCTGTGTGTTTTCTGGGAAGCGCCCATACAAACCTGGGAATTCTTGTGAGCCTGGAGGTAAACCGCACTGTCAGCGGAATTTCTCCTCGCTCTAGGATTTGGACAGAGCACTTGGTGGCACTGAGAGGAAACTGAAAGCGAAACTGCTTCTCTATGCCTCATTAGAGTGTTAACAGCTACCAATGCCTTCACTACTGGCCATCAAATACAAAATGGTGTGCATTTTACCACTCTCTGTACTGTGGCTCTAACCTGATAAGGAGCAATGATAAAGATATCATCACTGCCGGAGCTGTACATGTGCTATGAGGACATAAATCTGTCAGCAAATAAAGAATAATAACAACTTAATTAAGGAGACCCAGTTACTGAGAGGAAGAATAAGTGACTCTTCGTGGTAGAATCATTAGAAGAGTTAGAAGACAATTTCAACAAATCAGTAGTTGCAAATGGATCACGCGTCAAAAAAACCTTTCCGTGTCTACTAAAATGAAGAGTGAAGTTTCTTTTCTGAAGTTCAAGTGGTAGAAAATTCTAACAACATGGAATAAAAATACAAAGTGACGGGTATCATTAAAGAAAAGGTAAAAGTCTTAGAGAACATATTCTGAAAACATACATGTGGATGATCGGAGTTCCATAGGGAGAAAAATGAAGAAATAGAGTGATAATAACGTAAATACCTCAAGAAGAATTGACTGGGCTGAAAGTGGACTTGAGTTTGTTCATTGGAAAATCCTCTTGGAACCAGGAAGTATTATAGGTGGCCCCTGAATTAAGATGGTTCAACTTTGTGATGGTGCAAAAGCACTATGTGTTTAGTAGAAAATACACTTCAAATTTTGAATTTTGATCTTTCCCTGGCCTAGCGATATAACTCTCTTGTGTTATTGGGCAGTGGCAGTGAACTGTGACTTCCGGTAAGCCATGTGATCACCAGGGTAAACAACTGATGCACTGACCACTGTTCTATACCCGTACAACCTTCTGGTTTTCACTTTCAGTACAGTATTCAGTAATTATATGAGCTATTCAACATTTTCATATAAATTGGTTTTGTGCTAGATGATTTGGCCCAGTAATAGTCTAATGTAATTGTTTTGAGCACATATAAGGTAGGCTAGGCTAAGGTATGATGTTAGGTGTATTAATGCATTTTCCACTTATGGTATTTTTAACTTATGATGGGTTTATTGGGATATAACCTTGTCATAAATCAAGGAAGATCTTCAGTTTACAAAGCCAGATGCCTAGGCCTATTTTGGTGACTTTTCAGAATTTTAAGAATAGGAAGAAAATCTTAAAAGTTTCCAGAGAATAGATAACCTAGAAAGACAATAGTAGTTTTCCAGTATTAAGCATATCATTTGCAATATTGGATGCTAGAAAAAAGTGGGATTACTTTAATACATGACTGAGAGACTGCAGCCAAGAATCTCATACTTAGCCAAGATATCCCCTAATGGAAGGAAAAACATTTCCAGGAATTCAAGAGGTCACAGAGTATACCACTTCATATCTTCTAAAAAATACATTCAAATCTGTGTCCTAACTACATGAAAACCAAGGAACTCAAGATCTCAAGAAGAAAAACATGGTAGATAGTGAATTGAAGGTGCTGCTCTGACTATATATTTTTAAGTATTAAGTTTAAAATAAATGACATATTCATTCTGCAGTGGAAAAACTCAGCAATTGCTTCCAGCTTATTTTTTTTTTCCTTTTGGTGTGGAAGTAGGGGGAGGGAGAGAGAGAAAGTGAGGGTGAGAGAGAGTTAAATACTGCTACTAATATCATCCTTCATTTCACTTAAGAAGCAGATAGCTCTGAATGAATGTGAAATGGAAGATAGGATTCTGTCGTTCCTTCCATCAGATGTGCCTCTGACAGTGTATGTCTTCACTGTTGAAAGTTTCTAGTGTTTAAAGATATATTATTTATGCAGCATGGTTTATAAAGTCAAATGGTGGCCTCATCTTGTGGTCAAGGATGATCGAGGATAATGTAATTAATTGAATCAAAAAGTTAAAGGAGAAAACAAAAGGATTACCACCTTCCCTTCTTCTGACCACCAATATTTGAAATATTGTTTTATTAATTATATATTATCAAAACTGATAACATTGAATTCTGCCTATTACCATAATTCCCATGTTGAGTTCCACAATTAAATAGATTCAGGGTTCTTTACTAATGTTTTGACCATGGCTTTTCCTTAAGGTTATTATTTTGAGTCATCTATCAGGGGCTAGTTTTCATTGACCAGCAATTTTATAAGAAGAACTCAGGAAAACTAACAAATAAAACAATATTTCAAATATTGGTGGTCAGGAGAAGGGGAGGTGGTAATTTTTTTTTTTTTTTTTTTTTGAGAGAGGAAGGGCAGTTATTCTATGTATATTTTCTGGATCTTCCTTTTACTTTTTCATGCATTTTGGGGGGAAGGAGAGCTGTATCTGACCAAAGATGTTTCATCAGGTCCTTTTATACTACTGTCATGTAGAGGTCAGTTATTTGCTGAAGAATTATTTGTAGAAGGTGAGGAATGAGCTAACGTAATCTGAGCTTCAGTTTTGTTTGCCTGTCTTAAAACGTCTCACACGATCCTTTATTTTGTCTCCTCTGGGATGGCATTCCCATCAGTTTTGGTGTTCTGGGTTTGGCGAGTCTCACAGCGGAGGACTTCATACCACCAGCTTTATGGTTTTCCATCTAATGATGACTATCTCCCTTTTCCCATTTTATCTTGCTACCCCATCCGTAGACTTCTTGCTAAGAGCTAGGTGAAAGCAATGCAAATCAAATGTATCCAGAATACAGACTAAGGATCTAAGTAGACATTTCTCCAAAGAAGATATCCAAATGACTGATAAGCACATGAAAAGATGTTCAGTATCATTAGTTAATAGAGAAATGCAAATCAATACCACAATGTGATATCAGTTCACTCCTATTAGGATGTAAAATGAATGTAAACTGGTGTAGCCACTTTGGAAAGCAGTTTGATAGTTCTTCAAAATATTGAACTTGAATTTACCATATGACCCAGTTATTCCATTCTTTTCTATATATGGAAGAGGAATAAAAACATGTGTCTACACAAAAACTTGTACATGAATATTCATAGCTGCATTATTCATACAGAATTATTCAACTTATAACAAAAAGTGGAAACAACCCAACCGCCTATCAACTAATTAATGGATAAATTAAATGTGGTCTCTTCATACAATGGAATATTATTTGGCAATAAAAAATAACGAAGTACTGATGCATGTTACAACATTATGAGTCTCTTAAACATTATACTACGTGCAAGCAACTAGTCACAAGAGACCACATATTGTATTGTTGTATGATTCCATTTATATGAAATGCCTAGAACAAGCAGAACTACAGAAAGTAGTTTAGTGGTTGCCTAGGGCTGGGGCTGGTGGTGGGAGGGGATGGGCAATAGGTTTTGTTTTGTGGGTGATAAAAATGTCTAAAATTAGATTGTGGTAATGATTGCACAAGTGTGAATTTTACTAAAAAAAATTGAACTGTATGCTTTAAGTGGATGAATTGCATCATATGTGAATTATATCTCCATCTTCATATCTTTATTAAGCTGTTTAAATGACAACAGTTGACTGAAGACTCTTGAGTCAGAATGTCCAGGTTCAAATACTGGCATTTCCAATTAGCCATGTGACTGTGGGCAAGTTCTTCCACATCTTTGTGCATCTGTGTCATGTGAATAACGATATTACCCACCTCCAGTCTGGATTGTGAGGACAAAAGAGTGGATGCTCAGAAGATACTGGTACATAGTAAGTGCCAAGGAAATGTCAGTTTTTTTTTTTTAATTTTTAAAATTTTTTTTAAAATCTCAATTATCTTATTTTTCATTTCTACAAGTTCTATTTAGTTATTTTCTAAATCAGCTTATACTTTCTTCATGTTACTTTTCTTATGTTCCTGATTCCTTATATCTTTAATAATTTTTTAATACTTTGTCTATGATTAAGTAAGTATAAATAACTTGGCACATAGAAGGTACTCAGTAGATGTTCGTTGAATTTATGAATGAATACCTAGTTGAAAGTCCTGTTTTCCTCACTCTTCCAGTATGTTTCCTTGAAGAAATTATTTAATTCTCTTTGCTTTAGTTTTTTAAATCTATAACACAGAACAATATCTATCTCCTAAGGTGGTTGTGGAGTCTAAATGAAATTGTGTGCAGTTTAGTGCTCGATATACAATAGTTGCTTAACTATATTCACTCTCTTCCCTTTCAGTTCTACTCAGGCTCTGCTGCCCTCCCTGCAAGTCCTTATGGAATCTGTTTCTCCTCACAGCTCTTTCACTATTGAGTTCTTTGGAGCCACACATATCCTGATGTTGTCTATTCACTTTCTCTTGATTATTTTGCTTCTTTTGCCACTCTGGCTGTTTTAGTTACTGAATTAATTTCTACTTTTAGAATGGTAATAAATGCAAAAGCACCTTAGCGTCTACAGAGTAGAAACTCAATGCATAATGACTGAATCTTAAATAGCTCTTAAATTCCACTGCCTGTCACTCAGAGTTTCCCCCGGTGTTCCACTCACTGCCTCACTGAGGGCTGCACAGTAGCTGTACTCTGGCACATCTGCAATCAAATTTCTTCCTGATCCTGGATAGCCAGACTGATAAGCATCTTTTGCAAGGGCCTGAGTGCCTAGGAAAGCAATGCCAATGCTACCCATTAGAAGGGAAAAACAACTGAGAATCTCAGATTGCCTATTTATGGTACATCTTAGTTTTTGCCTTTGTTTAGGTATAGGGATCTATAAGAGTTTATTTTTTGTTGCCCATTCCCTTTGGTGATGAAGGGCTGGATATGGTGTTCAAAAGATACTAATTACTATATGAATTGCATCATTAGTAAAACATAAGGTGAAACTTAGCTCAAGTTTTGGGTACTGTCCAAACAATGATATTACTGGAAGGATACTATCATAATGTTGTTTCATTGACTAGAACTATTTGTATCCTTGATGCATTAGACTTTGGGGCTGACAGTCTGTGGTTTCTTTTGTGAAAAAATTAAAGCAAGAAATGGGGGCAGGAGGGATAAAAAGAGAAACATTTTTTAAAAGAAGTGAAATACTCCCAAAATGTAATTTTTCATTCTCTATGCCTGGAGTTCTAAAAATTCTTCTTTCAATAGAAATAAAATATTTCGTGAAAGCATTAATATTCAATGAGTCAGATGTCCCATGGTTTTATTATTATAGAGGTTTATATTGGACATTAATTATTGTATTTTGTCTTTCTAGAATTCACAGTCTTTTCTGGAAAGGATTCTTATTTTTTCTTATGGAAACCACCCCTTCCTCACTTAGTCCAAGGGACTTGAGTAAGGCTGATTAGTATTATTTTTCTGATCAGCCACTCTAATTCATTCAGAGATAGGCACTATATTATTTAAAAACAGCTATACCTCATAAGGGTTATAAACTCTATTATTTCCTTGGAGTTGCTGAGAAAATGGCTTATCATACTTCATTGATTCTAGGATGTCCTATTTTTACCCACATTTTAACATCTCTGATATTGGGGTACATTTTATAATCCGCATCATAGCAAGCTATTCTGTTATTATTAAAGGATTGCATTTTTCCTTTCTTACTAGTACATAATAAGAATATTTTCTTACAATCAGTGATGATGTAGGTCCTATGAAATATGGTATACCTGGAGCTTCTGGCAGCCATCTTGCCATGATGAGGGCTGAGGTGGGTCTAAGAGTGGAGAGGACAGGGGAGAAAAACTGTTCAGAGATCAAGAGAAACTGAGCATTGATGATATAATTTAGATTCTGTTGTATCTAATCACATCTGAAGTTAATGCCCAGGTTCTATAAGCCAACTCTCTTCTTACTCAGCACACACTCATTTTTGCTATTTAAATATGTGTTAGTGGTTTATCTCTCACTTTTAACTGTGAGAGTTCTGACTACTTGTGTATCAAGTAAAGAAATGCTTGAGATATATGAAAGACCAATACCCGAACAAAGAGAACATAACTGACATTTGTGGTCACTTTCTTCTTTCTCAATGAAGAAAAATAATGGACATGAAGCAAGGTGGAGTATCTAAAACATTTGACAAACATAAATAAGGTCAGTAACAGACATTTTCTCTCAGGAAATACTGAGATGCTTTATAATTCAGGAGGCAAGCAAAATCCGTAGACACATTCTAAGGCTTGTGAACAGACCAAGATTCTTAGTTCTACTGAAATGAAAATGACTTACAGAGATTGCTTCCTCTAGGAGAAAGACATTGTCACATGCTCATTAAGATTTGGGGAGTTTACAGATAAGGTACAGCCCAGCCAAACTCTAATAGTAGACACACTACATAGGATGTGACAAATGGGTAAAGGGATGTGTGTGTATGTGACGAGTACAGGGAGTTCAGGGCCTAGAACCTTAAACCATCCAAATGAAAAATTTTATGCATCAAAGTAAATAGTGAGACTACATTTTTGAAGGTAAAAAGGTGTTAGTATGAACTCTAAAATTTTCTAGTACCATTGTCTTGAAGCTGTAATTTGACTAAGACTTCTACAAATGATCAAAAGTACTTTCCAAAATTTCAAGTTATTTGATAACTATAAATCCTTAAAATCCTTATAGGACAGGACATATGTGGAGATACTGTTCTGTCTTGTTCAGATGCTTTCCTTAAAGATAGACAGTGCTTTTGTGCATATTTTGGCCTTAGGGCTTGCACCTAGTAATGCTCTTCAAGTGACTAGGACTATCTGAGAAGTGCTATAATCCCCTAGAAATGTAGTGTTTGGTTTTTCTCAGTGTTGTTATGAAAATGACTAAGAATGTGTAAACTGGGATTAAGGAACAATGTTTCCTGCCAGTTAAAGGAGCAGAATAAAGGTGTATATGTTCAATCATGTTTCCTGAACTAAGGACAGCTTGAGATCACTTAATTAAATTGCTTAACCAACACCTTTAGATCCCAAATCTTTTTGTCTTTATTATAAAATGAACATTATGCAGTTAACATTTGTTCTGTCTGTTTTCCCTTTAAAATGATGAAAAAGTGACTGGGGATCACCTTTACACTAAGAAGGTTTGGGCAAATCTTTAAGAAATTACTTGACACCTCACAGGCAGATTCAATATAAATCATAGCCATTCTCTTTTATTTATTTTTATTGGATTTTTTTCCCACTTCTGTTATTGCAGTGAGAAATTTACATGGTACTAATCTGAGATTTCTCTCTTTTTAATGCTCTATCAAAAAAAAAAAAAAAGTTGGGCCAGAGTCTTGAATGAGCACTTTGGTTTCTATCAAGAGAGGAATGATGATGTAACCAAACATACTCAGATACTAAACTGTACCCCATCTTATAGAAAGAAGTTACCAGCAGAACCACCTGGAGAGCCTCCATCTCTGCCTGGATGCTCTCTATGTTCCCAAGGGTCCTTTGGATTACTAATACAGGCATTACTAATACAAGTATTAAAACAAGTAGTATTTAAGTTTTAAACAAATAAACAAAAACATTATTTGTGAGTTATGATGTAGACAGCATGATTAAATAATAAACTTACTGAATAGTTCAACTTTACACAATCAATTGGATATAGGCCATGTTTTTGAGCAAATGATGTTAATGTAATTTTAAACACCCCAAATCTCCCCTGTTCCTAAGATATCTATTGTAGCTATCAACCAGTAATGACCAGTCCACCTTACTTGTATTGTTTCATCAGTCTCTTGTAGTATACATTCTTGAGTAATTCTTTCCATGGGTTAATCTATCACTATATGTAGGATTTCTCATTCCTATGTCAAGCCATGTAAGTTTATTTTCTCATTCCTCTGAATACACTTTCCCCGCTTCCTGTGTACTCTTTAAAAATGTTCCCTTTTCTTTGCATCTACCACTTGATTTGGTCTGTATTCCTCTTCTCATGTGTCAGCCACTTGTTTTATGGTTGCCTTGCTTTCTGTTTGTGTTCTTGGTGAAGAGGGCAAAAAAGTGAGTATTGTTCACTTAAGGAATGCTATTTTGGGGAGTAAAGAAGATGGTTATTTTTAAAGGATTATTTAGAAGAGCATCCATTCTAGTATACAAAATACATATTTCTACAGAGCTTTCTATTTCTGTAACTTAAGGCAATTAAAATTAATGAAACTTACTGTATAAGCAGCTGAGCAACTGCATGATCTTATAAGGTATTATTAGGAGCACGGTCTCTGCAGTCCAACTTCCTGGCTTCCTCACTCCACCACACCACTTTAAAGCTGGGTAACTACTCCTTATTCACTGTTTAGAGTATTTTATGTCTCTGCTTCTTTCTTTTTAATGGTCTTGACCCTAAGTCTCCACCCTACTGTAACCACTGAACTTCATAGTCATAATCTAGACATTATAACTAACCCTCTATAGTCTGAATTACCAGGATTTAACCTTCCAATCCCACCTCCCTAGAGTTCTCTTACTTTTATACGTGTATTCCTTAGAATTCTCAAACTTCAACATTAATTTCTCAAGATCTTACGATCTTTTTCACTATCATTCACTCCCTCATGTACTTTTAACTCTTCTTCTCCATCATAATTCTGTGGCCCACCATTATAATCACTTCCCCCTACATCCTCAAGTCAAGCAAGAGCCTCTCTTGCTCCATGATGATCTCCTGAAAACCCAACTGCAGTTCAGTTAAGCTTTCAACTTACCCTATACCTGTAACCTCACAGCAGAATGTGACTGAAGACAGGAAGAAAGGCACACAGTCAGGGTGACAGGTCTTACTTCACATGCATAACAGTGAACCTTGGCCTACATCTGTGTCCACATACTCTGCCTTTCTTCCTCTTCTATGAATGAAGCTGAAGGATTGACCCACCCAGGCAACCCTATATTCGTTTTCTTCCATTGCTTTGTTCATATTGTCCTTTGAACTCTTTCCAGTTAGGCTTTTAACCCCATAATTCCATCAAAAGTGCTTTGGTTAAGGATACCAAAGACAGAGATGCCTGGTTGGCTCAGTCTTTAAGCATCTGCCTTTGGCTCAGGTCATGATCCCAGGGTTTTGGGATTGAGCCCCATGTCGGACTCCCTGCTCGGCCAGGAGCCTGCTTCTACTTCAGCCTCTACTGCTCCTTCTGCTTCCACTCTCTCTCAGAGGCACTCTCTCTCTCAAAAAAATAAATAAAACCTTAAAAAAAAAAGTATACCAACGTCATGCATGTTTCCAAAGTTAGTGGTTAATTGTTTTTTTTTTAAAGATTTTATTTATTTATTTGACACAGAGAGAGAGATTACAAGTAGGCAGAGAGGCAGGCAGAGAGAGGAGGAAGCAGGCTCCCTGCTGAGCAGAGAGCCCGATGCGATGCGGGCCTCAATCCCAGGACCCTGAGAACATGACCTGAGCCGAAGGCAGAGGCTTTAACCCACTGAGCTACCCAGGTGCCCGTTAGTGGTCAATTATCAGTCTTCATCTTACTTGGGTACTCAGCTGTATTTGAAAGAATGGAATCTCAAATCCTACTTGAAACCCTTTCTTCAGTTAGCTTCTAGGACAAGACAGCATAAGCTTTGGATTTTCTAGCCCCTTCATTTTCTTATTTATCCTGTTTGCCTGAACTTGACAAGCTGGCATGTCTCAAGGCTCAGTCCTTAGGGGGGAAAATCATTTTTTTTCTAGCTAGACTCTCTTCGGATCTTGTTCAGTCTCATAACTTTTAAGAACATCTCTAACACTGATGGCTCCCAGATTTGTATCTTAAATACAGCTCTCTTTCTTTTTTCACTCTTACATCCAACTTCTTATTCAACATTTCCACTTGATAGAGATACCTAATAGGCACCTTAACCTTAACCTGTCCAAAACTGAACTATCACTTTCCCCCAAAATTTTGTTCCTTCAAGACTTCCACTTTAGTAAATGGTAATTTCATTCTTCCAATTGTCATACCCAAAATATTTGTCAAAACATAATTTTTTAAGAGATAGGAACATGACATACGAATATAAAGTGAGCACTTGCCAAAAATTTATTAGCTCGCATATGTTGGAAACAGCAGGGTGGTAAAGCTGATACAAGAAGAATAAAAAACTCAACAGAGATAAAACTGATTCAAAGGAGAAGGGAGAAGCGGAAATTATATAGTCAGTCAGGAAAGCAAGACAAATAAGTTTGCTAAGCTGGGAACAAGAGTGGTTAATAATCTTTAAGACAAATCTGTTGAGGTTATCTTCTCTGTTAGGTAGAAAATACTTGTATCTTCATTGGACAAAAGTTTATAAATGAACATACAACTGCACAGTAGTGAAGTTATTTCAAAATAATAAATAGTAAGTCAGCATTGGTACTTGCCCGAGAGCATAAACTCATCTCTGTCAGGGCCGGTGAAGCCGTGATCAAATATGTAAGGACACATAGTCATCCCTTTGTCTTACTTCCAAGTTTTGGAGATTGTGTCTTAATGCCTTTAGCCATCCATGATTTCTGTCTTATTTTCACACCATACATCATCAAATCCTGTTGACTCTAACTTCTATTATCAGAATCTAAGCACTTCTTACTATCTTTATTGCTGTCAATCTGGTCTGAACCACCATTATTTCTTGCTTAGATTGTTGACATTCTTCCTGAATTGTTTCCCTTACTCTTTCAAAATCTATTTTTAATAAAGTAAACAAAGTGATCCTAAAGTAAAAGTTAGGATCATAACACTTCTCTTGTTAAAATCTTCTGAGTTTACATCTTACTCCCCACCCCGTTCCCTAAATAAAAAAAGTCTTTCCAATGGCCTGCAACACATTCCATGATCTGTACCTCTCTCCAAGCATATTATCTCTCTGAGATTGTCTCCTACAACACCCTGGTCACTTACAATGTTCAGCTTCAAGAGCTGTCTTGCTGTTTTTTCAATACCCTTAAGATGCTTCTGTCTCAGGGCGCCTGGGTGCCTCAGTCGTAGGCCTCTGCCTTCAGCTCAGGTCATGATCCCAGGGGCCTGGGATGGAGCCCAGCATCAGGCTCCCCGCTCTGCAGGAAAGCCTGCTTCTCCCTCTCTCACTCCCCCTGCTGGTGTTCCCTCTTTCGCTGTATGTCTCTCTGTCAAATAAATAAATAAATAAATAAATAAAATCTTTAACAACAACAACAACAAAGATGCTTCTGTCTTAAGGCTTTTGGACTTGTTCTTTATGCTTGGAATATTCCTCTCCTGGATACTCTCCTGGCTCACTCTCCGCCTCCACTAGGTCTTGCTCAAATATCACCTTCTGAGTGAGGCTTTCCCTGACTACCGTATTAAAAATCCAACTCATTCCCCTGCATTTCTGCCCTGGCATCCCAATACACTTTCTCTGCTTTGTTTTTCTCCATAACACTTATTACTTTCTGACATATATATTATTTATCGAAGGCAAATATTTTTGTTTGTTTTGTTCACCAACTTGTCCCAAAAACCTAGGATAGCACCTGACACATGGAAGTTTTTCTAGTATTTTTGAATGAGTAAATGAGTGGAAGGAGTATTAATTTTCCATCTATTCCTAGTACCATTTATTATTTTCTTTCTAGATGATCCATGTTAACTTTAAAATGAAGCTATTATTTATTTCTGATTTCCATCCTAATATTGTTTCTAATTCAATCAAATTAAGATCAGTTACTGTCTACATACAAGACACTGTGTTGGTCCTAATGGAGGACCCAAGGAAAATCAGACACAGGGATTTGCAATCTAATTAGGGATGTAAGACTAGCAGATGAAAAGTTAAATGCTAAGAAAAGATATAAGTAATGTTTCAAACCAAAAAACTGATAAATTGTTAGGAAGCAGAAATACTTAATTACTAAAATAGTTTACTTTGTGAGCCTCATGCTTAGACGTTGTAAAATGAAAAATTTATGGACAGCAAGGTATTTTCCAAAATAAAAGAAAGGAACTTAAATATACAAAATAATTAAGGAACTTCTAAGAGGTTACTAAATGACATTGTTTATGTAAAAAAAAAACCTAAGAAATTCATTGTGAGATGCAAATACAAAGGAAAAAAATTGTATTTCATGCTCTTGAGCATGCAGCCCTTGCATGAAGACCTGTTTGGGGTAGAAGGTGACCCATTTGTTCATGTTCTCACCTTTCTCTTGTTCAGGATTTATCTTTGTACTGAATTCCACATTCTGCTTATTTTCCAAGTTCTGTCCTTCCTGTCTGGCCCTACCCTACACACACACACACACACACACACACACACACACCCCTCATGACTGTGTTTAGTGGAATGACCAGTTCTTCTGTAGCTCTGATCATAGAACTAGAAGCTTATTCACTAAGGTATGTTTTAGTTTCGAACCAAGACCTCCATCAGCGGTTTACCATTTTTGGTGCCCCAATCTTGTCACAAAAAGAAATTTTAAAAATATATTCAGACTGCCCCTCTAGCCATAATCTAAGCATCTCAAAATCATATGTAGATAAGTTAGATCTCAGTATAACTACTGCCTGTCTGAAAAGAATGTTCTTTGCTTAAGGAAAATGTTTATATTTCATTCCCTGGCTTCTTCCAAAAAAGGTTTCAAGCTACTTAGGTAAATGCAGAACAATGAAAGCAGCTTTATCAGCACAGCTTGTTTAATTTCTTTTGGAAGTAACATTGCTAACCTTTCTGCAGGATTTTAGTTGATACTACAGGGAAAAAATGCCATTTGTACTGAGATGCTACCAAATAGAGCTGAAGTCAGAAGATAAATATAATGAACTTATTAAGGCTGTGTCCTCCTCTCATTTTGAAATCCCCTGCCCTTAGGGCAGGTACCAAGCTGTCTACTTTTGATGCAATACTAACTTTATCAGTAATGTTAAATAAATAGGAAATAATGAATCCTTAGACTGACTGTGGCAGTTGAAAGACATGTTCTCTGTCAAAACTGATCATAAGCAACAAGTTCAGACAAACTTTTTTTTTTTTAATAACCAAATCAAACAAATGTGATTTGTTTTCACAATAGACCTTGGTCTTTGAATATAGTCAGCAAATTAAAGGTTTTTTAAAAACCTAGTAATTTTCCTAGTTCATAGCATAAATTGGACTTAAGTATTATATATTCAGGGTGCTCAACATTTGCTCATCATTTCTGTTACAGAACTTCCCTTTATAAATGTAGGTCAGATGAAAAACATATTTCCTTTGCTTTCTCTAAAGTCATCTTAATTTCTTTTTCTTTCTGTCTGTGCTATTTCTGCTTCCCTTGATGCTTAATGGTCCAAAGTAGTTGAAGAATGTCAAAAATATATTGCCCTAGATATGTACATTGCTAGCTATTATTATGCCCTGTCATCAGAGTTCTTTCAATTCTAGGAAGAAATCTGATATAAATCTTGAGACTATTTTTTTAATATTAGGGTCAAATAAATCCCATATGCTAATAACAATAAGGAATTAATTTTTATTACTAATGTTGCTTTTTCAAAAGTGTCAAATTTTTATCTTAGGAAATTTATTATTTTACAAGTCTAATGACAGTTTTGAACCTTCTTTGTGATGCTGATTTCTGAAGTCATCATCACAGCTTTGTTTATAACTTATGCCATTAATAATATTGTTAGACCAGAAATTAATAACAATAATAATCACAACAAACTTTTATTAGGCATTTGCTGTACACTAAGCTCTGCTACATCTTTATGTTTATATGTCATTTAATCATTGGGAAGCACTAACATTAAATTCTTAATAGATAAGAAAGATGCAGTTTGGAAAGATCATTAAATTTTCTCTAGGTAATGCAGTGAAAGTAGGTCATGCTGCCAATAAAAGTGGGAGAATAGGGATAGGAACATAAATCTGTTAGACAATATTTCCTGAACAAAGAACTTTGTGGTATGATCTCATTTATCTTTCTTCTACAAATCACAGAAGATAAGTGTGATGTTATACCAAGTGTACAGATGAAGAAACTGAGTAGTTAAGTTGTTTACTCAAGATTACACAGCCACTGAGTACCTAGCTCTGTATTTATTGAATGACTCAGTCAACAAATGCTTTTTGAATGGCTACTATGCCTGGCACTGTACTAGGCTCTGGGTTTGCAAAGATGACAAAGACATATTCGCTGTCCTGGCAGGGGTTTATTGTCTAAGGAGAATCAAAATAAACACTTTTAGTGCTTAACAGAGGAGATACCCAAGGGCACTATGAGAGCCCACTGGAGAGCAGTACTCTAATTCAGGCATCTGGTAAGCAGAAATGCTGCTTACCAAAAGATATAAATAATGTTTCAAACCAAAAAATTGATGAAACATTAAGAAGCAGAAATACTTAATTGCTAAAATAGTTTGCTTTCTGACCCTAAGGCTTAGACGTCATAAAATGAAAAATTTATGGGCAGTAAGGTATTTTTCCAAAATAAAAGAAAGGAACTTAAAGATACAAAATAATTAAGAAACTTCCCAGAGGTTACTAAGTGACATTGTTTTTTGTAAAAAACAAAAACAAAAAAACCTAAGAAACTCATTGTGAGATGGAAATGTAAAGGGGAAAAAAATTGAATTTCATGCTCTTGAGCATGAAGACCTTGCATGAAGACCTTCCAAAATGAAGGATGAGTAAGAAGCAGTGAGATGAAGGGAAGGAAGAGAGGAAGGATGTTCTAGAGAGAGGGATGAAAAACATGCTCAAAGTCTAAGAGGAAAGAAGGCTTGACAATTCTAAGGAGTCATAAGTGCAGCCCCAGAATAAAATAGGAGGAGATATTAGGGAAGGGTGAGGGGAGGGGAGTAGCAGGCATGAGGCTGTGGAGATCCTGGGATGCTATCCTAAGCTGCTGGACTTTTTATTCTGAAGGCAATAGCCATAAAATGAACAGATCAGATCAGAAAGGTGTGGAGGTGAAGGTAGGAAGAGAAATAAAGCATGAAGCCACAGTGATAGATGTTACAGAATGGTACAACTTAAACTAGATCATTGACTGCAGGAACTGAAGAGTGGGGTGACGGGGAGAAAGACAGTGAAGTAATAGAACTGACAGTATTTGGTAAATGACAGGTTGAGGAGCCTGAGAGAATAGGAGGATTTTAAGATGACTTCCAAGTTTCTGGGAGCTTTTTGTGTTTCATAGGTTTTGTGTAAAGGATATGTCTATGTGATATGACTAAATCAGCTGCAGATGCTCTTTGACTAGCCTGTTCACCATGAAAATTTTAAGCGATTAACTGCGAAGTTTTGTTTTGTTTTGTTTACTCTGAATTATATTCATTATACAGCTAGAGTAGTTCAGATGTCAAACTGTTTCAATGTCTAAACTAAATGAATTAGCTAAGAGGTGATTCCTTAATTCTTGTCACTAAAATTTCCACTTACTTTTAAAATTGCAAAGTTGGTGGGTGTGTATGTCCAGCACATCCTTGGCTACTTAGTGAATAGAGCATCATCCATTCATACGATGGAGGTGGAAAGAAAAAATAATATGTTGATCAGAAGGAACATTTGAAAACTGCTAATTCAGTTAATATTTTTTTCCTTACTCAGTCTTTTGCCTATGCATTCTGAAGTGCTGAATATGTAATCTGGGAATAAAAAGAAGTAATGAATCTACTTTTCCAAATTATGTATTTGTTTGGAGAATGAAGGTGAGAGACTTCATGGAATCCCATGAAAGTACTCTATTCTGTACTAAAAACTATCCCAGATCTGAGAATTCTCTGGGAATCTTGGGGTTGGTCCCAATGTGTGTGTTCTGGACTAGTGTAGAAGTACCTGGCCTGCTTACAGGGAGAGAGAAAGGAGATTTCAATGTGCAGGTATTAGTGTTCAACGTACTGGTCTGAGAATTACTCAACAGTCAGCCCCTTCTAAGAATCAAAAGCCAGTAAAACCTCAGAAGGTAGATGTCCAGTCTTTTGTATAGAACTGTGGTGGGTGGGTAGACGGGGGAAGCTTTTTAGTTGTCCATCTTAATACAGAACGTTAGCAGTTGGGTAGAAAACATGGCAGGGCAGTACAAATGAGAAAAAATGTTGATGGTTAACTCTCAAATCTTTTATCTATATGATTAAAGAAGAAATCCAAGGAGTAGAACAAGAAAGGGGATTAAAGATGAGAGCTGGCATGCCTGCTGATGATCCCAGAGACACAGGGGAAAGGAATTTGTAGCAGAGAATGAGTTGAAGTTGGCCAAAGCTGGGCAACCAACCAGCTTTGCCTGAGCCAATGGAAGAATCAAGTAACCAGATCCATGTCCACCAGCAGAGAAATTACCATGAACCAGGTACAGCCAGAATCCGTGTAAGCCCCTCACTGTCCTCTCAGAACCCCCAAAGTCTCATCAACTAAAAATAAAAGGTAAGGGGGAAAGTTCTAAGAAGCATCCTGAAGTGACTGCGTTGTTTACCAGAAGAAATCCAGTTTAAAAACCAGAGGTGACTGAGTTGTCTTGTCCTAAAGGAATTCAAGTTTGCACTATCAAATGGAATTAAGGCTAGAGATCTAAGCATGTTATAGAAAGTGTGGTTATATGAGGGTGGACTGTTCTGAGTATAGTTGCAAAATTACTATCAGCATATGGGCTGCTAGTTAGAGGCTGATGATTCAGGGCTCATGCATTGTGCATAGTAGGGGAAAGAGTATAAGATAGGCTTTAAGATAGACAGGTGCGATTCCTCCACTTGATGACCTTGGGAAAAATATTTTATTTCACTGAGCTTTAATATCCACCCCCTCCCCAGTAAATGGGTTTAAAAAAGAAAAAAAAACCCACATTTTTGTAAAAATGTATGCTTTGCCATACTAGAGAATCAGACTATTGCTGTACAGTGGGAAAAACAGCAAACTGTAAGTAAGATGCCATTGGCCTATGTCATAGCTCTGCTCCAAACTCAACAAGTGACTTTATCTCCTTTTTATAAGATTAGGGGGAGAATTAGGTAGGATGGAAATTATTTCTTTCTTCAAAGTATGAGAACTCATGAATATGAACCCTGACTTCAACATGGGCAAATCTTTAATATTTTTTTCCTATATGAATGATCTAAGTAAGCTTTATAACCCATTATTCAATTCTGATAATTTATATTTCCTGAGAAAAGCATTCATTTGACTGAGATTTTTAGTTTATTTGTAAGCATATGTAGACAATATTTTCCAAAACACTTTAAATTTCTTCTTCATCTATTTTCATAGTTCCTTTCCTATTTTTAGATTTATTGTTTTTCTACATTAGATTTCTGAGAGTTCGGTCAATTTTATTGCTAAAGAAAACAGCTGTGTTTTTCTTTAATTCCTCTTTATTACTGTGGGTTTTTTAAATTTCATTTTTATATTAATTATTTCCTTCTGCTTGCTTTTCTTGGGCCTTTAATTTTCTCTTTTAAAATTCTTCGATTGGACATTATTTTGAATGTGTTCCCCTCTATTCCATTATTTGTAAGATTCTGATAAAGATTGTCCTTAATTATTTTTTTTAAATGTTTGGTAGAATTCACCAATGATACCATGTGGTCTTGGGCTTTTCTGTGCTGGGAGATTTTTGATTCCTAATTCAACTTTTATTCTTGTTATTGGTTTAAGAATATTTCCTATTTTTTGCATTCAAGATCCATGATTCATTCGTGGTAACTTGTGTGTTTTTAGGAATTATCTGGTTTTCTTTCTAAGTTATCTGATTTGTTAGTCTATAATTGTTTATAGCAATCTGTTACCACACTATGTATTTCTGTGGTTATCTATTGTATTGTTTTCTTTTTTTTTCTTTTTTTTTATTGTATTGTTTTCTTTTCCATTTCTCATTTTGGTTTTTGACACTTCCCTTTTTTTTTCTTAGTTAATGTAGTTAAAGCATTGCCAATTTTGTTTATTTTTTGGAAAAACTGGTTACTACTTTCAGTGTTATGTCATTTTTTATTATGGTCTCTATTTTACTTATTTCTGATTTTCCTTTGTTATTTCCTTCCTCTTAAATTTCAGCTAAGATTCTTCTTTTTCTGGTTCCTTTTGGTGTAATGTTAAGTTGTTTATTGAACATTTTTTTCTTAGTACAAGGATTTATAGCATAAATTTCACTCTAACATCTGCTTTTGCTGCATCCCTTAGGTTTGGGAATATTGTGTTTTCTTTTTCTTCTGTTTTGAAATGTATTTTGATTTGCTGTTTGATTTCTTATTTGACCCATTGCTTGTGCAGTAGTGTGTTGTTTAATATTTTCATATTAAATATTTAATGTTTACATTATAGATTTTCCAGCTTTGTTTTCTTGTTGATCTTTAGTTTTGTACCATTGTGGTTGGAATATGTGCTTTTCTTAAATTTCACTTTCCTTAAATTTATAATATTTGTTATGTCTCTTTTTATGTGATTTAACCAGGGGATTGTTCTGTGTATACGTGGAGAAAATGTGTATTAAATTTATCTTGGATGGAATATTTTATATATATATATTTTGAACCAAGTATTCTTCAAGTAAAAAATGTTCCTATTGGAAGAAAAACCCAAAACTTTAACTGAAGTTACTCTTTTAAAATAAAGCATATCAGAGGGGAAGGGTGGGAGAGGAATGGGTGAAATAGGTAAAGGGGACAGTAAGAGTACACTTACCATGAGTAATGATGTATGAAAGTATTGAATCACCATATTGGAAACTAATATACCTGAAACTAATATAACACTGTATGTTAACTATACTGGAATTAAAATAAAAAACTTAATTAAAATTAAAAATAAAATTCTCAAACTGGACATGATTTTCATTTATTTTTTCAACTTTAAAATCATAAACATTTAAGAATATAAATTATTTTTTTTTAAAGTTTTTATTTATTTATTTCACAGCGGGAGAGAGATCACAAGGAGGCAGAGAGGCAGGCAGAGAGAGAGAGAGAGGGGGAAGCAGGCTCCCTGCCAAGCAGAGAGCCCGATGCGGGCCTCGATCCCAGGACCCTGAGATCATGACCTGGGCCGAAAGCAGAGGCTTTAACCCACTGAGCCACCCAGGCGCCCAAGAATATAAATTATTAATGAGTACTATTTTTTCATTTACTTTATTAATAAAGCAATTAAATTCTTGAAATTAATTATAGTTTATCATGTTTAGATTTGATATGTACCATTTTCAACTTTATTATTTTCAAAATAGTTTATTACTGATACAGTATTTCGAGCTTTTAAATCTCTAAGCAATTTGAATTAGAGAATATTATAGTAATATTTATGTAAAATTTCTATTTTATAAGATTATATAACCTTTTGCTGTGAGGTGTTTGATCAATGCTTACAGTTGTTCTATTGACATTTGAGATGCAGGTGGATTTTTTTTTTTGCTAAAGCAGCATAATGTTTGAAAATATAACTAGTATTGTTTTATTTATTTTATTTTATGTTATGTTATATTCTGTTCTGTTCTGTTCTGTTGTTATTTTTTCAGTGTTCCAAGAGTCATTGTTTATGCCCCACACCCAGTGCTCCACGCAATACATGCTCTCCTTAATACCCACCACTAGGCTCCCCCCTCCCCTCCATAACCCTCAGTTAGTTTCTCAGAATCTATAGTCTCTCGTGGTTTGTCTCCCCCTCCGATTTACCCCAATTCACTTTTCCTTTCCTTCTCCTAATGTGCTCCATTTTATTCCTTATGTTCCACAAGTAAGTGAAACCATATGATAATTGACTTTCTCTGCTTGACTTACTTCACTCAGCATAATCTCCTCCAGACCCGTCCATGTTGATGCAATAGTTGGGCATTCATCCTTTCTGATGGCTGAGTAATATTCCATTGTATATATGGACCACATCTTCTTTATCCATTCGTCTGTTGAAGGGCATCTCCACTCTTTCCACAGTTTGGCAATTGTGGACATTGTTGCTATGAACATTGGGGTACATATGGCCCTTCTTTTCATGACATCTGTATCTTTGAGGTAAATACACAGTAGTGCAATTGTAGGGTCATAGGGTAGCTCTATTTTTAATTTTTTGAGGAATCTCCACACTGTTTTCCAAAGTGGCTGCACCAACTTGCATTCCCACCAACAGTGTGAGAAGGTTCCCCTTTCTCCACATCCTCTCCAACACTTTGTCGTTTCCTATCCTGTTGATTTTGGCCATTCTAACTGGTGTAGGGTGATATCTCAATGTGGTTTTGGTTTGAATTTCCCTGATGGCTAGTGATGATGAATATTTTTTTCATATGTCTGTTAGCCATTGTTTTAAAAGTAATAGAGGTATTTGTTATGATTTGACTTATATCTCTTATTTGCTTTTTATAGACTGACAATGGATTATTAAAATCTTATACTATAGTCATTATATCTATTCCTCTTTTGTATTTCTAGTTGTGTCTTTCTTGATGCTTTTGATGCTGTATTATTCTTCTATAATAGTGTATGTAGTTTGCCTTCAGTTTAGATGTTGCCTTTTATCAGGCAAAAATGACC
Source organism: Ailurus styani (assembly GCA_002007465.1). Lineage (NCBI taxonomy): Eukaryota > Metazoa > Chordata > Mammalia > Carnivora > Ailuridae > Ailurus > Ailurus styani. Next base: position 1,312,368 of record LNAC01000144.1, on the reverse strand, counting down.
TTACTTTAATACTTTTTATCATATGTTTGACTTTGGCTCACATTAAAAATTGCTTTATTTTTTGCTTTTTTTGGACAGCTTAATTCTTTACTGCTGTATTTCTTTGCATATTTATGATCATCTTTATAGATTACACCAGGAATGTTTTTCTGCTTGCACAATCTAACTCATTATTCACTAAGGAACAAAAATGCTCCTTTGAGTGCAGGGTTATTAAATGTTTCCCCTGATTTTCACATGCTGTGTTATTAAATATGCCATATCTGAAGATATCTAGACCTTCATCCCAATTTCAGCACTTTTCCAACTGTTTTTCTTTCAACAGCCTATTTCTTTTTGATTTTGATTAATTGTAAGATTGATGTGGGGGGATTATTAAATTAAAAACACTTATTAGTAGAAGGCCTTAGGTTCTTCAACTGTTTTCTTCACAGGCTTGAAATAAAATAGGCTTGATGACAAGAATTCTTGCTGTTTTCTTTTCATCTATATGTGAAAAATGATCATTTTGCAAGCTAAAGAACATTTAGTCCTTTGAAATAAAAATAAGTGTCCGTGAAAGGCGAGAGGTTCCTTACACAAACAAGAGAATTAGAATGGGAGTTAACTGCTCTTTCTACCCCATCTGCTTTCCAAATGTGGATCACTCCTTCAGATCTGCATATAACAGAAAATGTGGGCAAAGTCAGAGGCTCATTCTTGTTCAGAAAACCTTTATTACACTTGTCAGCCCAAACTGCAATCATGCTGACCACTGAAAGAGACTATTTTCCTTATTCCCAGCTTGTGATTATCCAAGTCGGTTTCTTCTAAAATTTGAGATCAACAGTAATGTAATTTCTGGGTTCCAAATCAATAGCTTCCTTTCTGTCTTTCCTTTTCCAACTAAATTGGGAGAAAAATGATATAGATCTTCTCTAACGAATTTATTTATGGAAGATTTTCTCCTCTCTATACACTATATGCTTTGGTTTAATTCCTAAAGGATTTTGTATTCACTGTAAGAACCTTCCCCAAATGAGGCAGAGGTTAAAGTTCTTTAACATGAAGACAAGTAAGCATTGACTCATTCTAATATTTCATCTCTTTGCAGTTTATAGATCTTTATTTTTGACCTTTAGTCTCTCTTGCCAGACTGTCTCACCCAGAAGACAATTAAAGAGGAATGATTTTTCCTAAGCAGTCACAAAGGACATAATTTTTTAAAAGAAACGGTCCACAATTTTTAAATGGTTAGGTTTTTTTGTATTTGTTACACCGTGATTTTGGTTAAAAATCACCCTTTTAGATCCTTATCCTAAGATCTATTTCTTTGTTTTCCACTCTTTTCATTGGTTACTTTTTTTTAAATTGAAGTGCAATTGACATAATACTATATTAGTTTTGGGTGTATAATATAATGATTCGATATTTGTATACATGCCAAAATGATCACTGCAACACGTCTAATTACCATCTGTCACTACACATCTTCCAAATTTTTTCTTATGATTTCTTTCAAGATCTACTTTCTTAATAACTTACAAATATGTGATACAATATTATTGACTGTAGTCACCATGCTGTACTTTACAGCCCCATGACTTATTTATTTTCTGATTGGAAGTTTGTACCCCTTGCTCCCCTCTCCAGTGTTGCCCACCTCCCAACCCCCCTTCCCTCTGACAACCACCAATCTGTTCTCTGTATTTATGAGTTTCATTTTGTTTGTTCATTTGTTTTGTTTTTCAGATTCCACATATAAGTAACGTTATGGTATTTCTTTTTCTCTGACTTATTTCACTTAGTATAAAACACTTAAGGTCCCTCCTTGCTGTCCCAAATAGGAAGATGGTATTCTTTTTCTCTTTCTTTCTTTCTTTCTTTCTTTCTTTCTTTCTTTCTTTCTTTCTTTCTTTCTTTCTTTTTTAATGTGTAGTTGATACATCATGTTATATTAGTTTCAGGTGTATACTATAGTGATTCAATAAGTCTCATAAATTATGCTATGCTGGGGTGCCTGGGTGGTTCAATTCATTAAGCATCCAACTCTTAATTTTGGCTCAGGTCTTGATCTCAGGGTTGTAAGATCGAGCCCTGTGTTGAGCTACACACTCTCTCTCCTTCTGTCCCCCTCCCAACTCTCTCTCTCAAAAAAAAATGCTATGCGCCCCACAAGTTTAACTGCCATCTGTCACCCTACAATGCTATTATAATAACCATTGACTCTATTCCCTATGCTGTGCCTTTTAGCCCTATGATTTATTCATTCCATAACTGGAATGCTACTCTTCTTCACCTATTTTGACATCCCTACAACCCTTGCCCCTCTGGTAACTATCAGTTTGTTCTTGTATTTATGGGTCTGGTTCTGCTTTTTATTTGTTTGTTCATTTGTTTTTTGTTCTAGATTCCACATATAAGTGAAATCATATGGTATTTGTCTTTCTTTGTCTGACTTATTTCACTTAGCATAATATCCTCTAAGTCTCTCTATGTCATTGCAAATGGTAAGACCTCATTCTTTTTATGGCTGAGTAATAGTCCATTGTGTGTAAATACTGCATTTTCTTTATCCAGTCATCTATTGATGGACATTCTGGTTATTTCCATCTTGGCTAAATTTGGGGGGAAACTTCATGCCGTTTTCTATGACTGTGACCAATTTACATTCCTCCTAGTGATGCATGAGGATTCCTTTTTCTCCACATCCTTGCTAACACTTGCAATTTATTTTTTTCTTTTCTTTTCTTAACAAAACAAATCCTAACAGGAATGAGGCCATATCTCATTATGGTTTTGATTTGTATTTCCCTGGTGATTAATGATATTGAGCATCTTTTCATGTGCCTGTTGTCCTCTGTATGTCTTCTTTGGAAAAATGTCTGTTCAGATCCTCTGCCCATTTTTAAATAAGATTGTTGTTTTGTTATTGAGTTGCATGAGTACTTTGTATAGTTTGGATGTTAACCTCTTACTGGATATATGATTTGAAAATATTTTCTCCCATTCAGTAGGTAGCCTTTCATTTGATTGCTGGTTTCCTTTGCTGTGCAGAAGCTTTTTACTTTGGTATAAAAATGGTCCCTGACCTATAATGGTTTCTTACAAATTTTCAACTTTACAATAGTGTGAAAACAATACCACATGCAGTAGAAATGATACTTCAGATTTTGAGTTTTGATCTTTTCCCAGGCTAGTGATTTGAAATATAATAGTCTCTCAAGATGCGGGGCAGTGGCAGTGAACCACAGTTCCCAGTCAGGTGAATCACAAGGGGAATCATCCAATACACTTATAGTGATTCTGTATCTACACACACATTCTGTCTTTCACAGTATTCAATAAATTCCATGAGATATTTGATACTTTATTATAAACCAGGCTTTGTGTTAGATGATTTTTCCCAACTGTAGGCTAATGTAAGTATTTTGAGCATGTTTAATTAGGTTAGGCTGAGCTATGATGTCCACTAGATTAGGTATATTAAATGCATTTTTAACTTGTGGTATTTCAAGCGATGATGGTTTTATCAGGACATAACCCCATTGTAAATCAAGGAAGATCTGTGGTCCCACTTGTTTGTTTTTGCTTTTGTTATCCTTGCCTTTGGAGTCGGGTCCAAAAAATCATTGCCAAGACCAATACCAAGAAATATACCACCTATGTTTTTTTTGTAGGAGTTTAAAGGTTTCTGGTCTTGCACTTATGTCTTTATTTTAAATTAATTTTTGTGTGCAGTGTAAAGTGATGGTTAAGTTTCATTATTTTGCATGTGACTGTCCACTTTTCTCAGCACCACTTATTAAAGAAACTGTCCTTTCCTCATTGTATATTATTGCCTCCTGCTTACATTGTCTTATTTTAGTAACTTCTATAATTACTGTTTCTTAGTAATTATAGTTGATTGTTTCTTAAGAATTTGTCAGAGCTGAACAATGGATAAAGGAAAATATTCTTTTTTTTTTTTTTTTAAAGATTTTATTTATTTATTTGACACAGAGAGAGAGATTACAAGTAGGCAGAGAGGCAGGCAGAGAGACAGGGGGAGGAGTAAGCAGGCTCCCTGCTGAGCAGAGAGCCCGATGCGGGCCTCGATCCCAGGACGCTGAGATCATTACCTGAGCCGAAAGCAGAGGCTTTAACCCACTGAGCCACCCAGGTGCCCAAGGAAGATATTCTTATCACTAGCAAAGCTCTTTCTGTACACACTGGCCACAAAATATTAGGGTGGGCTTCAAAGTATACACAGATCACACATATAATGAGATAGTGGCAAGCAAATAATTAATTAAAAACCATAACAACATTATAATGAAAATTAAAAACATACAGCTAAAAACATTTCAAAGACCTGGAGAAAATACCAGCTCAGAGAAAATACTCTTAACACAGAGATATTGTGCTTGTTATATACGTGATAAAAGAGTTCGTCTTCATCTGGTTTGTTGACTATTACTATTCATTTGCCTCAAATTGCTTACTGACTAGGAATATAGTGTTCATTAGGGCAAAGTTACAGGTTTAATTCCTGTGTGACTTGGTTAGACAGAGTGATATATTGGGTCAGGTATAGGAGTAGGCATCTTTCCAAAGACATTGCTTCCAGTACCATGGCTGTATTTATTAGGCAATTGACTGGAGAAACCTATTAAACTTTCTGAGCCTCAATACATCTGCAATACAGGGATAGTAAGTAATCTCTTGCCTTTTAATCTCAAAGGAGTGTGAAGGATCAGGGAGATAATGCAATTGAATGTTCTCTTTAAAACTGAACATTGTGACATAGGTACAGGTTATAAATTAATGCTATTCTAGTCATAGGTTACAATCTCTGTTGTCTTACAAACCATACCTCTAACGTGCAGGGATGGCCAATCATTTCCTTTTTTTCTAGACTGTCCTGTTTTCAGTAGTGAAAATCCCATGTTCCTGGGAAACCCCACTATTCAAGGAAAACTGGACTATTGTTCACCCTATAGTATGTAGGAATCTGTAGTTTATAGGATATAACTAATTCTCAGTTCACTTGTGGTTTCCATCTTGAACAGCATGTTCATTAATTCACTCACTCCTCATAAATTTTAGGTCATCCACAATGCAACAGCACTTTTCAAGACAATGCGTATATAATGGTAAACCAAACAGATTGGGGTTCTGTCCTTGGAGAAAAGGCCATTCCATTCTGAGAGGGGAGAAATTAAAGCAAGTAAACATACAAATAAGAATATAATTGCAAGTTGGAAGAAATGTGCTAAAGAAAAAGAACAGGCTTCTATGAAAGACAATTGAGATCTTTAAACTGAGTGAAAGAAAAATTGCCTTTAGATACTACAAAACAAAATGGAAATTTTTGAGAATAATTAAAGCAGAGAATTGATGTTTAGGAAAAGAAGAGGGGTTTTGTTGAGTAAAAAAGTAATGGTAAACATTGTTGCAGTGTAGCTGCTAGCAAGATAAGGGTAATTAAGGCAAAGGACACCGTAGTCATGGATCAATCAGAACTCTGAGGAGAAGAGAACAAACAAGTCTTCTATAAGAGGAATTATTATAATCAGGTCAAATTAGTCCAGTATTTCCTGGGGGTGTTTGAAGACATCTGTCTTGGAGTTAAAACTGGCAAAACCTATATTCAAAGAAAGAGGATGGATTATTGCAACCTATGAGGTGGTGTTCCCCTTAAGACTTCCTCCGCAAATGGACTTTCCCCTGGAGGAGCTGAATTCTTCTGTGCTCTTGAGTGCCACCAGCAGGTAACTGAAGAGTAGAATGAACAAAAGCTTAGTCTCTGGGCGCCTGGGTGGCTCAGTGGGTTAAAAGCCTCTGCTTTCGGCTCAGGTCATGATCTCAGAGTCCTGGGATTGAGGCCCGCATTGGGCTCCCTGCTCAGCGGGGAGCCTGCTTCCCCCTCTCTCTGTCTGCCTGCCTCTCTGCCTCCTTGTGATCTCTCTCCCTCTGTGAAATAAATAAATAAAATCTTTAAAAAAAAAAAAAAGCTTAGTCTCTGAAATGGTGGCGGTCAGCACATGCGTTACTTTAATTTGACTGTTCATCTAATCATATCAATTATTATGATTCAATCAGAGGACTCTAATAGAATGGATAATTCTGTTTTTAATTTTGTACTTATTAGTTGGATGAAATAATGGAATAAATCTTTTTTTTTTTTGGATGACTTCCTTTGCTTATAGGTGTACAGGACAGTCCCTTCGAGAGTTTTAGGTCCCCAAATTGCTTTCATGCCATAGAATTAGGACTTGAAACTATATTTTATTGAGGACTTTCCCTCTCTACAATATATTTTCTCTAATTTTTAATTTTTTGAAATAAGCATGCATACATTTTTGTACCTTTCTGAAAATAATATTTTACATGTTCTAAATGTTAGATTGGATATTGAGCAATTGATGTGCATGCATTACTATTATAAATGGAAAAAATAGAGGTTAAAGAGAGAAATTTTTATCATTAGAGAGTAATTTTTTAGGTTAAATATGTGATTCTCAGTTGTTTTTTTTTAACCATCAGTTACTCCTACCTCCTTTTGTGGGTCCTACATTTAGAAAGTCTGGACACTATCAAATAATGAAGCGTTTTCCATTTTTTATTAATCTCACATGTACGATTCAGAAGTTCTGTCATGAGATATCTAGAATTACTTGATCAATTGCTGTAATTCTAGCCAATTATAAGAAACAATTACATGATATGTTATTGATTACTAAGTGTTAAATTGGATGTCCGAGTAGAAAAGTCATAAAATTGCTGATGGAAAAAGTGTTATTTTAAGTTTCCTTGAGGTAAAAACCATTGTATTCAAGCAACTATTTTAATTTAAGTAATACTCGTATTTCAAGTTAATACTATTTCAGAGTCGTCAGACTGTCAGCAGCCAGTTGTATCTTTCTAAGAAGTAAAGATACAACATCTACCCACTTATTCTTTCACACCTGGATATATAGTGCTTTGCAATAATTCATGTTTGTTCATAGATGTGCATGTGTCTTGCCTTCCTAAGAAGGTCCATTTGTTCCTTAGTCCATCTATCTTTCTTCCATCTAGAAGTCCTTCAGTGGCAAGGCATGGTGTCAGGTACAGAGGAGTCAGAAGAAAAAGACACAGCCTTTTCATTAAGGGGTCAGAGTTTAGAAGAGCTCATTGTATCTGTAACATAGTTAATTACCTGACAAACACCGTGGAAATAAAGGAAGAGCATTGCAGGTATTGGCTTGTGTAGAGTTAATATCTTTACATGACATTTTATTTTTTTATTTTTCCTCCTCAGAACTTGTTCTCATAAATAGTTAAGGCAAAAATGAGATTAAACAGAACCATTGAATATCCCCTACTTGAGCCTATTGCAGAGTGGCTCATTTAGAAAAAGAAAGAAAGAAAGGGAAAAAAAAGTCAGATTCTTGTAAACATTAAACAGATTAGCTTAATACGCTACCTCATACTTCAGTAAATAATTGACATTTCTCTTCAGACTTTAAGAAAAATGTCAAAGCTCCTTTTGCAGTTTTAAGAAATCAGTTTTCAGCTAGGGAAGTGCCTTTTTGAAGGAAAACGTTGCTTATATTTGAATGAGGAGTGGGCATCTTTAATACATTTTGATCAGAGACTTATGCTTTCCTGACTAGACTCATTAACTGTACTTTTGGGTCTAGAAGAATGCCATGAATGCCAGGGTTTAATGGAGGGCACAAAAGGAATACCAACCCCCTAGACTTTTAAAGCTACTTGAGATATCAAATTCTAAGAACAGAAGTAATTTCAGGTCATAGTCAAACCACAGAAGTGGCATTCTTCCATTTCACACTCTCCTTACCTGTTTTAACTTTCTCAACATTGTGAATTTGGTTCATTTATTTGGTCTTTTATGCCAACCTAAACTGTCGTATTCAGGGATACATACATGTAAAGGTATATAAACTCACATATAATTACATATTTAAATATATTTGGAAATTTAAATGACCTCCTGTCTGTTACTTAAGCAGATTGCTCCAGTTTCCCACCAGCATGACCTGATCCAGGTCTGGAAATTAATTAATAATAGCTAAAATACTTTTTGCTAGACATTATGCTTAGTGTGCAACACGGGCTTTTCTCACTTAACCATCATAACTACTCTGTATGGTTTGAGTCAGTATATCCTCAGGATATCCTCAAGAAACTAAGACTAGCCCAAGGTTTCAGAGAAGGATGTGATAGAGCTATGATTTGAAAACTATTGCCATTGTTCATTTTAGCTGAAAATAATTGCAAGAGAAAACTTTGTTAGTTTTAGAAATTAAAGATTTAGAAATTAAAGATGCCTAGTCCTTTAGCACTTTGGTACTTCACATATGCAGAGAATACATGATACCCCTTCTGGCTAGAATGCTATTTCCTCTTAACCCTTCACTGGGCAGATTTTCTTGCTAATTTTTCATTCATATCTCAGGATTACTTCTCTGAAGAAGATATCTTTGGCAACCAAACTGGGCTGATTTCTTTTGTAGCACTCTGCAGATAGCTTTTTCTCAAATGCTTTAAACTCTGTTCACAACTGTATGGTCAGCTTTGAACGTGGACATGCCATGGAATAAACATTTGTTGAATGAATGAACTAATGAGTAACCCACATATCAAATTATCCTCAATTAGGTTAGAATTATATATGTTGGGCATGCAAAATGGTGCAGCAAGGAATGAAAGAGTGAAAATATCCTAAAGAAAGAATAAGCATAGCTGACTCATGAGTCATAATAGTTTGAGGAGATCAAACGTACCCATAGAAAAAATAGTATCTACTTAGAAAGCAGAAACAGGACAACAAGTGAGACAAACTGAATTGCTGAGAGTATGGGGAGTAAAACAAGGATGAGAGTAACACAAAACTACACTGGAGATATTTTCTGGAGCAAACTGTTAATCCCATATTTCCCCTTCTGAAACACCTAGGTGTTTAGGAACTAATGTTGATCATAGAGTTCAGTAGTGTTCTTAAATCATGGTGCAGCCACAGGCAGATTGAATATGGTTGTCTTTTTTTAAAAGCAGTATGTAAATGACCCTATAAATATGCTAAACATTAGTTCACCAACTGCTTATTTTTGCAGTCCATTAGAGAAGAAAATTACCCCATTCACAGAATGTGTCATTTCCTTGTCCACAGAGCCGATAGCTAAAGCATAGGTTTTGCTGACATGACAATTTATTTCAGAACAATAAGAAGAACACTATTGTCTAAATTATTGAATTCTTACAAAATCAAGGTAGAGGTCAGAAGTGGGGTGGAATCCTCTCCCAAAAGCTTAGAAAGAGATACTGTGAAGACACTTTTACAATGATGTTGTGAGAAAATGCCAGATTGGTCTGTCTTCCCCATCTTCCTATCTTGGCCTCAGTCTGTTGTGAGGAGAATGGGCAAAGTGGTCTCCACTGTTACCTCCAACTCTAAAATCTAGCACTCTCCTGCTTTTTGACACTTCTTGCTGCAGTTGACTGCCCTTTAGTCATTTTGCTGGTCATGTTTGTGCTAAGATAAGCAAACATTCTCTCATCATACAGTGTGACTTCTTATTAGCAGTTCCTGGATAAGAATAGTTAAGAGCAGTTTGAGGAGATGAATAAATGGTACATTCATTGGAGTTTGCCAATTATCAGCTATGTAAATTCAGGTGAATTTCTCAACTTCTGTAAGCCCTGCTTTCCTCATCTGTAAATTGAGGTTAATAATAGAACCATGCTCATAGGTTTGTGGCAAGTATTAAACGAGATTGCATGAAGAGTGGTATACATTTATTGACTAATAAGAATTGTTTTGTATACATCTATTGACGAATAAGGATTGTTTCCTTATTTTTGTTAATTTTTTAGGAAAAGATGTTCAGTTTCAGATATTTGGAATTTTATGTGTGAATTTCAATTATTATTTACATGTTCTTTCCTATTATCCCAGAGTAAAAGAGGAAATTGCTTTAAAAATTAAGTTTAATCATAATTTATAAACATTGAATCACTATGTTGTATACTTGAAACTAATGTAACATTTTGTGTCCAGTATACTTATATAATAAATAAATAAATAAAGTTTAGTCAGTGATTACAGGAGCCACATATGTAGTCTAATTGCTATATAAGTGCTACAGTGTTTTTTTTTTCTTTTATACTGAGACCCCAATTAACTTCAGCAGATATCTGTGAAGTTTGAGTCTCTGCTAATTCTGGACAGAACAATTGGATATGTCATAAAGTGTGTTGTTAAATAAATCATGGTTTCTTCCAGTGACTCAAAGATGTGGCAGCACACTATCATAAAAATGAGCAAGCATGTTTTTACTTTGCTTATAAGATGATTCCAAGATCTTGGTCATTTGCTTTGAATGGCAAACTTTAGACACTCTCATTAATTATATGTGGATTTTGTTGCTTTGCTAAATTATATTTACCACAATTAATGATTTTTCATTGTGTCTATAGTGTCTTTGTGCTTTCCACTTTTCTTCCTGGAGAAAGTGCTTTTTTGCATTCGTAGTCTTATGCCACAAAAGAGATTCTCCCAGGAGCCAATTATCTGCTGTTTTGGTAAAGGCAGCCAGTGATCCTGTGGCAATTTCATAAACAGCGTTAATTTCATGGAGTGTTTATTCACAGTGATGATTTCCTGAATGGGGTCTAAGATACAAAGTCCTGTATAAAATAGATAACCAAAGTCACTCTGTTGCTATTTACTGTAAATATCTGTGTATGTTAGGGGTTGGAACTAATATGGAAATTTCTTCTACATACCAGATGCTTTATACATGTTACTTATTATCCACAACTACAGCCCTGGCTAGTTAAATTTTATACATTTTTCTCTTATAGATGTTTATACTGAGGCTCAATGAGGTTAAGATAGCTTGCTTAGTACACACAGGTATGTAATCAAGTAAGCATTTGAACCCAGGTTGATTTTATTCCAGAATATATGGTGTTTCCAATATGCCACCATGGCAAGTATTAGACACTCATGTCCTACTGGATGCATGATTTTTAAAATAACTCTGTAAAACAGATATTACTATTCAAAGCAAAAATGAAAGGAAATACTACAAAAAGGGATGTTTAATTCAAGAAATTCCAGAGTGAGACAAGTGATGCTGATTCAGTGAAGAGGTTTTCATTCATTCATTGGATAACTGCCATTCATTCACTGATAATTATATAATGCAGTCGTACGCTGTGGCAGCACTGAGTGAGGTGCCAGGGGTACCATAATAAGTAGAAGCCAGAATAGTCCTTGTATTCAAATTGCTTAGATGTTATTGAGAATAGATAACAATAAAATTATTTTTAAATTATATGATTGCTTATATTAACTATGATCCATGTTTTAACTGAAAAATATAGGGGCCTATGAAATTATAATAAGGGGATATAGACTTATATTTGCTACAGGAAAACAAATCTAAAATAATAAAAACCCAAAAGGATCTTACCTATTACATATATTTGAATATTCAGATTTGTAATGATGAGGTAATAATGATATAAACTCATGTAACTGAGCTTATCTTTTTTAATAATCAGAATTACACATAAATATTTTCTAATTTCATTGTGACTTTATTAGGATGGTAGGATTATGGGAAATTTTTTTCTCTCTTTTTTGTTTTCCATTAAAAGAAGTTTTTGATGGCATGTTTTTTTTTTAAAAAGTGGAAGCAGAATGATTTCACGTATTACAGAATTTCCTTAGACTTCTGATTGCATCTTGGAAAACACTGTGGCACACGTGTGTGTGTGTGTGTGTGTGTGTGTGTGAGACAGAGAGAGAGAGAGAGAGATTGTGTGTGCTGTGTAGTATGATTTTTTTTCCTTTCTTGTTTTTGGCTAAATTAACTTTGTACTCCTGATATGCCTCATCTCCAGTTTTGAAGATAAGAGTCTACAGCTGCAACTCAGCTGTTATGATCTCCTTTCCCAGTTTCTTGGCTCATAGATTTGATTAAAAGGAAAATTGAAAATGTATTCAACCTTGAATTAATTCCTACAAGATTAGGGCAAGTCTATGGAACTCAAACTTCTAAGGTACCAGCTCATTTTTGCTGTTGCTAAGCTTGAATGCAAAATGGAAATGAAAATTATTTTGTTGATCATATATTTGCAATCCTATCAATCCTGGATCAGAAGCAAGTTTGCATTAGGAGACATTTTCACTGTCATATCTTAACTTACATATATACACTGCACATAGAGCCATATATATATGTGTACGTGTGTGTGTGTGTGTGTGTGTGTGTATATACATATATATATATATATTCAATGTAAGTTAAATACATTTTTTGTCTTTTTTCCTGAAGGTTATCAATCTTACTTAAAACATATTTATTACCTTTCATATTAGGAAATACTTATAACATGCTTAGTAGAGAAATTTTTTTTTAAGATTTTATTTATTTGAGAGAGAGAGAGCATGAGAGAGGGGAGGGTTAGAGGGAGAAGCAGGCTCCCCGCTGAACAGAGAGCCTGATGTGGGACTCGATCCTGGGACTCCAGGATCATGACCGGAGCTGAAGGCAGTCTCTTAACCCACTGAGCCATCCAGGCGCCCTAGAATAGAAATTTTGACAAGGCAGGTAAGAAAAAGAAGAATTGAGTAATCATTCATAATCCCATCATACAAAGACTATGTTTCTATTTTTGTACATGGCATTCTGGTACTTATATATATGTATTTTACTGTATATACAGACTTATGCACAATGAATATATACACATATGTATCTTATAACCCTAAGATATTTTATGATCTTATTTTCTTATAATTGTATCTTCCAGTGTCTTTTAACAGCTATATAACATTCTGTTATATCATCTTTATTGATCAGTTAATCTCTTAGTGCAGGGCTTTCAAGGGGTTTCTACTTTTTCACTATTGTATACAGTGCTATGATAAACATCCTTAGAGAAATTTCGAAGGTGGAGTTTAGGCGTGGCTACATAAATAGTTTAAGGAATACCTGGCTAGAAAATAGACAATGTTCCCCACCTCTCCTTCCCTCTCCTTCTGTATATATGTACCCAATCTATCCTCAAGAAGACTTCTCAGGCAGCTTAAAAAATAAGCTGAATTATTTTAACGTTCAGGGAAATTATATGGGTATTGACTATCTGACTTGAGGATGCATTTTTCTCATTTCTTTATGCTACTGCAGGGCATAATTTAAGTTAAAAAATACCAAAAAAGCTGATTTATTCTTGAACATTCTATGACGACTTTAAAATTATGAATACACTAGACCATCCCCAAATGAAGATAGCAAGTGATAGAGACTTTCAGAATGTTAACGTGACTGGAGTTGTAATATAAAGACTTAAAGAATGCAGGCTCCATCTTTCCTCCATGGAGTGTATATTCTCTTATGTCTTTGTGGTACTTTGATAACCAGCATTACTGACTGAAAAGTGATAGTTACTTTTCTGTTGTTGTTTTCTGTCTGACCGTGGATATAAACCTACAATAAATCGTTAAATCTGAAAACATAACATGGAGGAAGAAAACCAAAGTAAGTTGTTTTATGTGTGTGACGTTAAAGAATTGGAAGTTGGTTAGCAGGAACTCTGTCCCAATTTGTTTACACATCTTTGATGGGGTTACTATCTAGGGGCTAGTGCAAATGAGTGTTAAATAGCCAAGTAATCATAGCCCGAGGCAAGAGAAACAGGGAGCTGACGTCCTGACATTTATTTTCAAAATAGCTGAACGTTTTCCAAGCACATTTTGTCAGTTCTACTGACAAAAGTTCTTCTGTTAACCATCTAGAATGAAATTCTTCTCCACATGACATAATTGAGGATCCACCTTAAAACACTTTGAAAAATAAAGACCTTTTCAAATTCAGATTGACTTTTTGTGTCTCTCAGTTTTTATTTTATGAAGACACTGAGCTTGAAATGTAGTTCTGAATATTTTTGAGTATAAAAGAGTTGGAAAGCTAAAAGGCCCTTTAGTGAAGGCTGCTGCATAGACTGTTTTTAAGATATTTAAAATTTTTAAATCAAAATGAATACATGAAGAATTGGTCATTGTATTGATTTTTTTTCCATGAGCCTTTCAGTATTTTATATTTTTTACTGACAAAGTATCAGCGGGCAATGAGGGTTATTTAAAAAATAGTACAGCTGGTTTTAAGCCTAAACTTTCAGCTCAGCACAGTTGTTAGGGGTGCTGAACTAGAATAAGTTTTTCTGATGGAGTGAACTAAAATAAAAGTTTTTCTGCTGGAGAAAACTTGGGATGCACGTGGGGACATCATAACAGAAGGGTCAGATAAAGTATGCTTGAGAAAATCATGGGTGAGCAAGGCTGAGGGCCAGTGAAAGTCAAGGAAGGGCTTGGCATTAAGAAAGTCACATGACCACATTGTGAGGAGGATGGAATGAAAGCGAGTGATGCTGGAAAAGAGGGAAATTAAAGAGAAATTGGAGACCCTTGATTATTTTTCTCTCCTGGAGTGAATAGGAGAGAAAAAAAATAATCAAGTGCTTTGCAGTAGTTTGGGAAAGACGTAGACAAGACTAAGGGCAATTTAGTCTAATTCTTTAAAGTAAAAATAATGAGGAACAGCCAGGATTTTGAGGAGCTTACGTATTAAATAAAATGGATACCTGACCCAAATAATTTTAGTGCATTGTGCAAAATGCAGACCCAAACTATACTGCCATCTTTTTTTTTTCAATTATATGGCTAAAGTCCTTTTTTATACTTTCCATTCTTTCAGGTTACCCATAACTTGAAATTTAAGCAGAATTTAGATGATATAATCCATCAACATGGGACAAAATGAAGAAATTATATACATATTGTAGGACCTTTCCTAATATACTACTTGACCATTTACTTTCAACATAATTTTAGGGTATTTAATTTATATTATTTAGTGAGGTAGATGTCTTTACCAGAAGAAAAAAAAAAGACAAAATTAAAATAAAAATATAATTTAATGACACCTAGTTTTCTTTCTTTCTAACTTGATGTGGTGAATTATTTTAATATTTTTTACAGAGAAAGCTTCTTCTAATTGCTTCCAAATATTTGTGTACCTTTGAATTGTTTTCAAAGCAGAGTCTTTTCCTAAGAAAGAACAGATGTGGATCTAGATCTGAATCTAGAAATTTCTTTGGAGATGTCTGTCTTTTAGCCCCTTCTCCCAAATATCTAGCATAGAGCAATGTCTCTGGGGAAACATCATGCTTGACAACTTCCATGGTGACATCATCCCTCTTGTAAGAACTTTATGAGAAAAAATGTCCTTGAAGACAACTCCATGTGAGCTTGGAAAAAAACAGACTAAGCTACATAAATAATGAAGCAAGGTCATCCTCTGCTTCCTTAGAAAATGTTTTTATTACTCTGAAAGGAACTTTGGAATTAAGTCAAAAAATGAATGGCAGCCCCTCCCAGCCTAGGAGTTGTGTTTAGACTATTAAAAGGATTTGTCTGGTGTTAGTGAAATTAAAATGGGAACTATGTGGTGCCGTTTCAATTTAAAATCCATATAAGCTTTGATATGTAAGTCATACATTAGTATTTATTTGCATGTCTTTTGAGATTTTTTCTATTACAGATTACTAGAGTAATAAGACATTAAAAAGTCATCTAGCCCAAATAACCATAAAAGAATCAGATGCAGACTTTAGTATAAAAGATTTAATTATGCATTCTCAAAAGATTTATTTTAATATTCTCCCCCTAGATATAGTCAAAAAAGAGAAATTTAATTTGAAAACTATATTAAAATAGAATACTGTATAAAGTCAAAATAATAATATAGATTTTACTGTTTATTTCTTTTACTTTTGACATATCCTTTCAGTTAATTTTTATCAGACAAATGCATGAAAAATTTAAAAAATACAGTATTTATTTTATGTCTCCTATGTTTATGCAAAAAAGTGGATTCATTGCAAAATATTCCAGATAATCAGAAAGCAAAATCCACGCTTTTTGGGGGGTGGGGGTGGGGGGAACCAGCTACTTGTAGAGCTGTTTATTTTCTCACTTGCTCATTGTTTCTTCCTATTTTCAAATAATTGTTGCTGTCTTCTTAATCACTCTCATATCTTACTTTGACTTTAAGAATTAGCTTTAGATATATTCCAAACCGACTCTATACTCAATAATCATTAACAAATGTCACCCTAGCCTGACCCTTCTAGTCAGACAGCCACCAAGAGATAAATGTTTTATAAGGCTTCACCTTTAAAAGGGCTTACTTCTGCCCTCCAGGCAACTTTAACTCTGGAGCCCTTCATTTCCTACAAATATCTTTCTTTGCATTCCCAAATCGAATGATTTATGTTGGTTTAAAGGTTTTCCAAACTTTGTTATCACCATATCCCTGATTTTGTAATTCTCTGTTGCTCACCACCAATTTCCTAACCCTAAATTAAAAATACAAATTTGAATTGTTTCCCAACACAACAGCAAGCTGGAAAAGGACTTGTACTAGGACTTAATCTTTTTTTTTTTAGTTTTTATTTTAATTCCAGTTAATATACTGTGTTATATTAGTTTATATATTAGTTTATATATATGTTTATATTATATATTATATATAACTAATATAAATTATATTTATATTTATATTATATTTATATTAATTTCAAGGAATTAATCTTATTCACTCAAATTGCCCAAGCATGTTTTGTGAACCTCAACTAATATGAACTGGTCTTCTCCACTCAGTTGAGATCCTAGAAGGCTGACATCATATGGTTTAAAAAATTTTTTCAGTATGTCCATCGTATTGCTTTACACAAATTAGATGCTCAACAAACTTGGCTCTCATGGTCACTGCTGATGACAGTTTTCCTCTCATCTTTTGTTATTTATCAGATGATTGCTTGGTTGTCTAACTGGTTTCCCGGCTTCTAGGGTTTTCCTTTTCTAACTCATCTTACACAGCATTGCCAATTGAAGAATTACATTAACTGTGTTATTCTGTTGATTAAAAGCCCTTCCATTCTTGGTAGGAATTCACCTGACTTTTCACTTTTTTTCTTAGATGTTAGTATATTCCTTGAAATGTTTACTATTAACATGTAGTTTTACTTAACTATAATTAAGAATAAAAGCTATTTTTATTTTGAAAAGATAAAAATATTCAAAGGAATAGACATTTGCTTTAATAAAATAACTGAATATAATAGCATTTCTGGTTCCAAAATGAATACCAATCTCTGCACTTGAATATGTTGCTGCAAATGCCTAAACTCTTGGGCGCCTGGGTGGCTCAGTGGGTTAATGCCTCTGCTTTCGGCTCAGGTCATGATCTCAGGGTCCTGGGATCGAGGCCCGCATCGGGCTCCCTGCTCAGCGGGGAGCCTGCTTCCCCCTCTCTCTCTCTGCCTCCTTGTGATCTCTCTCCCTCTGTGAAATAAATAAATAAAATCTTTAAAAAAAAAAAATGCCTAAACTCTTTATCAGTCACTATGGGGAGAAAGAGAAATATATGTAAATATACTTAAGGATTCACATGTAAAACCAATAGATTTTTTTTAGTGCACCATATGCTTCCTACTTTCTCGTATTTTATATTTGAACATTTATTTTATTTTTATCGTTGACAGACATTTTAATATACATATGCCTTTATACGTATGACCAGAGACAGAGGTCTAGAATGATATGTACTAAATGCTTGTTGTTTCTGTACACTACGATAATTTACTGTATTTACAATTGTACATTTTTTCTGAAGTGAGTTTATAGCATTCATCAGAGTCTCAAAGACATGACCGATTACCCAGATATTAAAGTCTCCTTTTTGAGGCATACTTTAATCTCTAGATAATTGGTCTCCTATCTTTATTTAGAAAAAAATCAGTTTCCTAACCTCCCTGCTCTTGCTGATGCCTAATCATCTTCCCTTCAATGTTTCATTCCTTTCTTTCAAAGGAAATCATGATTATCTGATCCTTCTTACAAGCCTCAGACCATGGACTCACTCCCTCCCTTTCACAAATCACCCCCAGATCTCTTCTTTCTCTCAATTCTGACAGCACTAATGATCTCATTAGGTGTTGATTACTTAATGACATTTCAGTTCTATTTTTTATGAGACTATGTGGCATCTTCCCATCTGGATGGTAAGTTAACCAAAGGCAGGAATTATGTCTTTTTTTTTTTAATTGAAGTGTGGTTGACACACAATGCTATGGGAATTATGTCTCAATCAAATCTCTAGCTGTGTTCCTTTCAGCCTATTAAATTGTGTTTGAGATAGGAACTGTTCTACCAGATAAAGAAAGCAAGCAGCGTATGGAATGGTCTAAATGAGATAGGAGCATTTTATTCTTTCAAATTATTGAGAAGAGTAGTGATAAACTCATGTTCCATTTTTTACTTTACCCAAAACCCATAAAGTTACTGGGGAAGGGTGTGTCTTTGACAGGGGGCTCCTTACAAATATGTATATTTAAGTACACAATGTATTTTAAGATTTTAGGTTTTAAGATGAATCACTTTAAAGACATTTTAAAAGATACGATCTTCAAACTAAATGATTCGAGATAGTGGGAAAATGTAAAAATCAGGAATTTTGTAATAATCAGGAATTTCAAATTCATCCTCTTTAGGTCCAAAGGGAAAGTAAACGTATTTTCTGGCTCTCTCTTGTTCTCACTCTCTCATTGCTGCTTCAGTATTGTTTAAGGACAGACTTTAGGTGAGAGAGTGAGTATTTATAATTACTGAACAACACATTTTAGGTGAACAAAACTAATTAGCCATTGAGTCAATGAGTCCCTCTAATTTCAAAACATGTCCTAACCTCAGATTCCCACTTTACCACTGAGCCCTGATCAAATCCAGTCGTTAAGGACACGGTTTCGGTTTCAGGTAATTCTGGGTTTGAATTTTGAAACAACCACTTAGTAGCTCTCAACTTGAACAAGTTAATTAATCTCTCAGAACTCATTTTCCTCATTTATAAAATGGGCCTAAAAATATTGCCTCACACAGTAATTATAAAGATTAGAAAATATAAAGTATGTAATCACAATGCCAGGAACATAGTAAGAATGCAATAAATGCTATCTATTCTTATTAATGTTACTAACCTTGTTTAAATCTAATCAACAGAGAGGCCCTAGTGTTTCAGGGGTAAGGGGGATCTTTGAGTATAGAGCATTCTGCCTGGCGTTTGACCACTCTGTGCCTCTCCAAATTCTTGCGTATTTCTAGGGTTAGCTGTCTGCATCTTTACCCCAGTACTCTTTGTTTCCCAAGCTCACCAAGCTCTTTCAAGTCTTGTATACTTTTTTACTACTTCGGTCTCCTCTTCCTGGAACACCTTTCCCATTTGACAGACTTTCCTCATCCTTTAAGTCCCAATAGAAGGGGTTCATTCTCTCAAGTATTCCAACCTTGATTGTGAACCTCTAAAGAGACTGTAAGCTTGTTCATCTTTGTGTTCCTGGTGCCCCACACAGCGGTTGACACAAGAAATTTTAAATAGATATTGATTAAATTCAATTGAAAACAATGTCCTTTTGCAAGGCACCCTAGAGTTCAGAATCCTTCAATTCCCTGGCATCCCCTATAAGGCAAACCAAGCTAAAACTAAAATTTAGGGGCTCCTGGGTGGCTCAGTCGTTTAAGGCCTCTGCCTTTGGATCAGGTCATGATTCTCAGGGTCCTGGGATCAAGCCCCTCATCGGGCTCCCTGCTCAGCGGGGAGCCTGCTTTCTCCTCTCTCTCTGCCTGCCTCTCTGCCTACTTGTGATCTCTCTCTCTCTCCCTCTCTGTCAAATAAATAAATAAAATCTTAAAAAAAAACTAAACTAAAATTTAATTAAAAGTAGGGGCTTTTGAGTCAAAAAGATATAGGTGTATATCATTTGCTACCTATTTAATCCTAGGTTATTTAAACCACCTGAGTTCAACTTTGGCCTACAAACTAAGGTTATTTAAAGCTAGCTTACAGAGATGGCAGAAGGGAGTAAAGGAGAGAATGTAAAGTATCTAACAAGAGCTTAGGATATTCTGAGTATTTAACAAAATGGTTGTGCTGTTGGTATTACAGTTGTTGCCGTTGTTGTGGCTAGATTCTTTTTATCATCATGATCGTCGATATCTTCCTCACCTAAACTTTCATCATCAGGAGTCAGGAAATCTATTGTGAAAGGACAAAAAATGGAAAACATTAGCATAAGCCATGGACTAGCCATCCCCTCTGTAAAGGATTTAAGATCCAGTGAAAAATGCTACATGGAGCCCTCTCCTCTTAAGAGAGGAGCTATGCCTTCCCCCATCAGACATGAGAGCAATTATGAAGAGCAGGATGTTGGAAAATGAAAGGCACAACAGAAAGTTAGTTAATAGTCTCTTTTGATGTGAGTGATTGTTATTTGCAAGCAAAAAATGAAAATGGGATTCAGTTAGAAAGATTAGATAACACTTGGAAGGTCCTATATAGCAGGTTAGAACAATTAGAATCCATTGACACCATAGATCAATCATCGAGAGAGATGAGTGTATTCTTTTTTTTGCTACAAAACAATTTGCCCCTAAGTGAGCAGCTTAAAACAGCACCCATGTTTCATTTCACAGTTTTATAAGACTGACATACAGCACAGAGTGACTGGGTTCTCTGTTCAGGGTTGCACAAGGCTGAAGTCAAGATATTGGCCAGGCTATGTACTTATCTAGAGGCTCTGTTGATGAATATGCTTCCAAGCTCATTAGGATGTTGGCAGAATTCAGTTCTTTGCAGCTATGTTACTGAAGTCCCATTTCCTTGTTGGCTGTCATGTGGAGTTCATTCCCTGCTCCTGGAAGTCACCCACATTCCATCTCACATGGTCCCCTCCAGCATGAAGGTCAGCAAGAGAACACCGAGGATTTCTAATGCTTTTAGATCTTTCTGACTTTTTATTCTGCCGTCAGTCTGAGAAAAATCTCTGCTTTAAAGGATCATGTAATTAGATTAGCCCCCCCCCGGAAGTCCCCCCAAATTAAGGTCGACTGGTTAGTTATCTTGATTACATCTGCAAAATCCCTTTTACCATGTAAGGAAACCATCACAGAAGTAACATTAGGAGGCTAAGGTCATGGGGCCATCTAGAATTCTGTTTACCACAAAGATCCCGTCAGTGTCATACAGGGTAGTGAAGGAAAGTTCCCAGATGCATAAAGACCACTCAAGAACTATTTTGGCAATTTGAGCAGAGGTGTTAAAGGTCTAGTTAGTTAATAACAGCAGCTTAGGTCCTGTTTATGGTTTCTTTTTTTTTTTCTATGGTTTCAACTCATAGAATCTTCACACAATCCTTGATATAGGTGCTATTCCTCTTCTTATTTGACAACTGAAGAAAGTGAAGGTGACTGGGGTTAGGAAATGTGCTTAACTTCACAGAGCTAGCATTTTGTAGATTTGGGATGTAGAGCCAGACAGAACAACTCCAGAGCCCAGGTTCTCAACCACTGCCCCACCAACTCTTTCTCAGTTGAAAGCCTGGGTACCATAAGGCCAGGGTGAAGACAACATAACAATTGGCCCCTTGGTTCTGTTTGAATCATCTTTGTGCTTCAAATTTCCATTTTTATTCATTTTGTATACTGAACACAGACCATATGTTAAGTTTTCTGCTGGGTAGTTTTGATGAAATGTATCCTAACTCATTCAATTTTCACAATACTAAAAATTTTCCCAATATTAGAGATAAGAAAACTCAGTTACATATGTTGTTTCAGGGCTCAGAGCTACTGAGTAGCCAATGCAGACTTTGCATTTCAGTTTGCCTAACTTTGGAGGCTTTTTATTACATCATATGATTAACCTTAGGCTCAGTGAGTTCAGAGTTCTGATTAGTGGAAACATGTAGTAGCTACAAGCATGGAAGTTGATGGTGCCACACTGCCCGTATGGGAGACCCAGTTCTGCTACTTACTTGTCTCTGTGGCCTCGTTTTCCTAATTTACAAAATGAGGATATTCCCTGTTTAAGAAGGCTTTAGCAAAAATTAATCAATCATTATAGGAAGACTCTTAGAACACTGCCTGGTTTGTAGTAAATACTCAAAAACTACGAGCTATAAGAGATGTCTGGGAGAAATGTATGATCTAGACATATGAATTATTTTTACCTGTTTTTTATCTTATTTGCATCAATAAAAGTTGATGATAGCAGGGAATAGGGATTGGTTAAATAATATAGAATAACAGTGCTGCTCAGTAGGGCTAGATAATTAGGGTCTTGGTGAAGAGACACTTATTTTGAGTTGAATTTTGAAAACCTGGAGTGCAGGTAGGAGTAGCAGGAAGTCACAGGAAGGCTTTGTATGTAGGTCATTTGTGAAAAGGACGATAGAAGGTGGCTTATGCTTGGGACAAATTAAGTAGACTTCCCTGTTTAGAATGAGGAAGATAGCAAATAGTATGTCATTATTCAGGTCAGAGTGTGAAGGTTAAAGTCATGAAAATATTGAAAGTTAACTCATGTCTTTGTATTTATTCATCCATTTGATGAACATTCGTAGAAAATCTCCAAAGTTCAAGGTCTTATCAAAAATACCAAAATGAACCATAAATCTTGCCCTCAAAGAACTGATAAACTAATAGAGTAAATAAGATAAGCAAACACATAAAACTGAAAGTAAAAATTTTGGTGAGTTACAAGTGAGGCGCAGATGAAATTATAATGATGTTCTGAGGAAGGAGAGAGACTGCTTCAAGCTGAGAGGAACTGGGAAAGGTTCATGGGGGAAATGACAAGGGGAATTGATGAGAAGGTTTTTAAAATAGGAACTGAAAGGTGGAGTGGGATTATATCTTGGCCCTTAAGATAGGAGGGCAAACATAAATCTTCATTAGAATAATAACAGTGACAATAGAGGTAAAAAGGCATATAGGAGAGAAATGTTTGGGGAAGAATTGATAGAAATTGACAGCTAAATGGCTTTTGGCAAAAGGAGAAAGAAGAAGTAAAAATTCACTAGGGTTTTGGTTTCAATGACTAGAGAGTTGGTAGAATTAGGAGAAGCGCTGAATTGTAGAAGGAGTACATTGGTAGGGAAAGTGATGGACTTTTTATTTTGGATAAACTCCATTTTACCTATTGGATAGTCAAAACCATCTAGAACGTAATACGGCCTGGCTATATTGATGCTGTTGGTGGAACACCAGCTACCACCTGCAGCAAGTCATGAGGATAGGAGATGCCTGGACAAGAGATATATCCCCATAAAATGTACACCACCAAGGGTGAATTTTTTCTTTTCTATTTTTTTCTTAAAGTAAGCTCCAGATCCAGCATGGAGCTTGAACTCACAACCCTGAGATCAAGACTTGAGCTGAGACCGAGTCAGACGCTTAACTGACTGAGCCACCCAGATGCCCCTCATGAGTGAATCTTAATGCAGATATGGACTTGGAGTGATTGTGGTGTGTCAGTATGGGTTCATCAGTTCTAACAAAGACACCAACCACTCTGGTGGGGATGTTGATAATGGGAGAGGTTCTGCATGTGTGAGGGCAGAGAGTATATGGGCTAGCTCTATTTTTCTTTCAGTTTTGCTGTGAACTTAAAACTACTTGAAAAACAAGGTGTTTTTTTTTAAAGAAAGAAAAAATATTAATTAAAAAAAGAGAATTCTGTTATATTTTATAACAATTCCAGACCAGTGGTTTTCATCAGTGTTCTAGGAGCTCTTCGGTTATTTGGCAGTGCCCCAGAGGCATGCTGACTGACCATACAGTTTATGAGTGTGAAAGGGGAAGCTATTAATAATGATGCTGGAACAACCAGTGTAAACCAGGACTGCCCTGAAGCAACTGGGCACCTTCTTCATTCTCTTCAGAGGCCACAGGAGGAGCGTGGAGGTGGTGAAAGCTGAGGTCGCCCTACCCACAGGGCTTCTGTCTCCAACAGAGCTGCTGTGCTTGCTTCTGCTTTGTGTGGGTTACTGTGCTGCAGAAAACATAAACTGAAAAGGAGTTTCGATTGCCATAGAAAATATTGACAACCATTGGCTTAGGCAAAAGTTTAAGGGTCAAGAACAAAAAGCTTTAAGCGGAGAATGTATTTTTTGGAAAAAAAAAAAAGGACTGCTTTTTTGGTTCCCCTCTATCTCACAGGACAAGCAGTGATAAAATATTGCAGAAGCACGTGTGCTTTTTAAATTACAACTATATTTTTAAACAAACCATTTGTTGGTGATGCAATTGCAAAAGGTGTCTAAAATTGTCGGGTCTATATTTGATTCATAGAATTGCATGTTATAAAGGAATGAATAGATTCTTCCAGACTATGTTTAAATTCACTTGTAAGTTGTGACTTTGCAAGGCAGGTTTCATCTTGGATCACATTTTTTTTAATGCTGTGAAAACGAACAATTTTAACAATAGCAACAAATGTGCTGTGAGAATCAGTTGCTCAAGAGCCTTTTCCATTTATAGTTCACTAGTGTTGAAAGGAAGAAAAATTATTCATATAACTTGTGAATGCCAATAAAAAAATCTTAAAAATATCCATAATATTGAATAATAGCTAAAAATTCAGTAAAAAATTAGAAAACTAAAAGTTGTGATCTTAAAAAAATCATTAAGTTCTGACTTAATTCCCAGACCTCAAGTATTTTCCTTGTATTAAATTTCATTGGAAAATTGAAATTCAAACCAGAAAAGTTTTAATTTAAATGAAATATTTTAGCTCTTAGAGTAATTATATTTGATTGATAACATGGCATTTGAAGTGCTACAAATGGTTTTATTAAATACTTTGCAGTTCAATTTGCAATTTTGATTTCAGGGGAAACTCAAAATTCTAAAGTTTGGAATAATATTGTGCATTTTCCCTCCTCCTCCCATTCTTCTTCCATTTCATCTTCTTTTTTGAGCATTTAGTGAGATTAATATGTGTTTAAGAATGGACCTGATGAATTTTTCTTCCTCACATCTAATTTTGGTTCTCATATGAGGCAAAAAGATAAATACCATTTTCTCAAATTGAGATTCATTAATAACAGGACTTATTGTCTAGATCCATTTGTGAAATGCCTCATTTTTCTCAAAACGCTAATCCATGAATCAATATTCTCTCACAGGTGTCTGACTCTTCGGGCCAGAGGTACCATTCATGACATTATATTCACTCACAATATAAGACTTTATTATGTTGAGACAGTGGAGATTTTAATGTTTAGACCCAGTTCCCAACAAGGATACGAACAGTCCTGTAAGGAGATAGAGAAACAGAGAAGCAAATAAGATAATTGCATACAACCATAGGTGTCCTGGTAGGAATGGGCACAATTTCCTATGGAATAATAAACAGGGAACTCCTAACTACTCATTAGGAAATAAAGGAAGCTTGAGATAGAATGAATGAGATGCATTCTGAAAACTAGTAAAAGTTGTTCATAAAAATATGAGTAGGGATTCACATATTCCAGCAAGTTCAACCTCACATATTCCAGCAAGTTCAACCTTATGTTCATTCATTCTCACCTCATGGTAGAGTCCCTTGGATAGCTATCTTCATGCTGGAATCTGCCACACTGAGACACCTATGTTCTGACTCAGAGAAAAGGGAAGGATGAGTGGATCACACTTCAGAGAGGTATAAGATTGAGTGAAATACCCAAGTAGGGTCATGACTTTAGAAGTCAGAGATCAATATAAGGAGATATAACTCTTTGTCAACACAGTTACATGTACAAAAATAATTACATATAAAATATTTTATTTAAACCAACTGAATTCAAACCCTAAACCTCAACACATTAGAATGGTGAAAATTAGATCTTACTCATTTTTGAGGCTCTCCATTCTTTGCTGGGCAAAATTCTTAGATCTTATGTAAACAAAGGCTATGGAGAATCTTTAGCTAATTGGATAATAGGTTCATGCCATTTCCCCAGAGGATATCCATTTTCTAAGTTCAAGGTCCCCTCAGTTTGGGCAACTCTGCTTCTTGGACACAAATACCTTCATCTTTGGAGAGACTAAGAGCTCTGATGCCTGAGATTATGTCTCTAGATGCTGCACATTTCTTTTTAAAATCTTTCCCCCATTTGGGATGCTACAAGGTCCTGCATGGCAGGACCTATTTCTTTTTTCTTTTTTTAAAATTTAAATTCAATTAATTAACATATAGTGTATTATTAATTTCAGAGGCAAAGTTCAAAGTGATTCTTCAGTCCTGTACCCAGTGCTCATTATATCATATGCCCTCCTTAATGTCTATTACCCAGTTACCCCATCTCCCCACACCCCTCCAGCAACCCTCAGTTTGTTTCCTATGATTAAAAGTCTCTTATGATTTTTCTCCCTCTCTGTTTTTACCTTATTTTGTTTTTCCCCTCACATCCTCTGTTTTGTTTCCTAAATTTCACATGTAAGTGAGATCATATGGTAATTGTCTTTCTCTGATTGGCTTATTTCACTTAGCATAATACCCTCTAGTTCCATCCACATCGTTGCAAATGGCAAGATTTCATTTTTGATGGTTAAGTAGTATTCCCTTGTATATATATATACACCACTTCTTCTTTATCCATTCATCTGTGAATGGACATCTGGGTGCTTTCCGTAGTTTAGCTATTGTGGACATTACTGCTATAAAAATTGGGGTGCCTGTGCCCCTCCAAATCAATATTTTTACATCCTTTGGGTAAATACCTAGTAGCACAATTGCTGGGTTATAGGGTAGATCTATTTTCAACTTTTTGAGGAACCTCCATACTGTTTTCCAGTGTGGCTGTACGAGCTTGCATTCCCACCAACAGCGGCAGGACCTATTTCTTGCTGGCTTCTCCTCTCTCCAGTCAATTCTGGAGTTCTTATAGCTTCCCCAATGTTTTCTTCACTTTCTTCTCCTCTTCTGGCATAATCCTTCTAGAGATTTTGTTTTAAGTAAAAGCAGAAGGAGCTCTTAACATTTGGCTGCTTCTGCTTTGGCTCTGCTCAAATCCTTGAGGCCACAATTACAAAGCTGCCTGCCTGCTAGAAATGGGAAGGGAAGGAGTATGTAGGCAGAACATGCACAATTTAACCTTTCAATAAATTATTTTGCCATTAAGGTCATAGTTCATGGAAAGGAACAGGGGAAGGAGGTCAGTCCCAGTTAGATAAGTTGGAAAAGTGCCATGGTACCTTGGATATTTGTGGTCATCTACACAATGCTTAACATTATGTTGCTTGTAGCCTTTAGCCAGCCTGGTGCAGGTTATCAATGCCACTTCCTAAACACAGTCTGTTTTGGGGTTTTATATTTTATGTACTTCAAATCCCCAATGCCTTTGTCTTTTTCAAATTGGTAGCCACAGGGCTTTTGGTTTTCCACTTTAGAGTTTTCTTCAGAGTTATTACATGTGTTCTCTAGATGCCCTACATTTTCAGAGCAGAGCTGGATTTTCCATGTACTCCCGGCTCAGAAGTGTATACCCCACGTCAGTTCTCTGCCAAGGAGAACTGACTTTTTCTAACAGAACTGTTGTCATTATTGACTATCATTATTATTAATAGAATTTTCCACTCTATAGCAATTAAGGTTTTAAATATTTTTCACTCATTATCCCTTTTGATTCTCATGAGAATCCTGAAAACTAGGACAAATGCTATCTATGCCTCTAACTATTGTCTTGATTAGAGCCCTTAAAAGATGTAGGTTGACCCAAGATTTGTTGATAGAAATTTAAGTTGCTAAAAACATATTCCACATAACAAGAATGAACTGTATCCAAGGCATTCATGTCTTATTTCAGCTGAGGACAAATCATTGCACAGTATCTGAGGCATTTACAAACTAATGTAAGCAAAACATTATAGGAATTGTCATGGGGAGGGAGATTGAAGGACATTAGTTATACATTTTACTTCGAATAAAATTATATCCCTTTGGTGCCAGTTAAAATCTTCATGGTGAAGCTGTTCTTGTGTAACATAATGATCACTGTGAACTTTTTTCTTTCTTTTCTTCTTTTTCGCCCTCTTCCCCTCTCTTCTTTCATCCTTTCTTCTCTTATTTGTTAATCTGTTTGTTCATTTGTTCCTTCATTCTTTCCTTTTTTTCCTCCTCCTTACTTCCCTTCCATCAACCATATGTGACAAACATCATTTTCTATTCCCAGGGCTCTGTAAGATACCAAATAATAATGGTTTGTCAGGAACTCAAGGGTTAGCATTGATTAACTCAATCAATCAAATAACAAATATTTAGTTATATGATATACATAGTGAAATACTTACATAGTTATATATATTTGTGATTTACTAAGGTAAAAATGTTTTTTATTTCTTGATCACCTATTTCATGTCAGACACTGTGCTGGATTTTACATTTGTTTTGTCACTTACATTTCACAACCATCCTTTGAAATAGATATTACTACTGTAGCTCAAAGTAGTTGACTATATTTACAAAGACCTCGTAATTGAAAACTGACAGGAAGAATTCAAAATCCATTCTTGAGGGACTCCACAATCAATACTTTGTCATTCCAAGAGTGTATTGAAAATGGTAAAGTTCAATTTGGGGTTAGAATCATACAACATATAACCTCAGACTTGAAAGTGGTTTCAGAAGTTTCCTTAATGCAAATTCTGCTCCTCCAAAAATTTCTGCCTAGACAAATCTAGTAAAAGGTTGGATTATTTTCTTGAGAAATTCATTCTTATTTTGAGCTAAGTTTTGTCTCTTTCTCTCTTTTTCTCTATGTCTACCCCATCCTTTGATCTTGGTTATCTCCCATGTGTAGGGTGACCATATGTCCTACTTTGCTCAGGGCAGTCTTGGAATATATATAAATCTGTTGTCCCAACATAAGTATTAATAGTATCTCCCTTTAACTCTCAAAAATGCCCCATTTTGGATGATAAATTATATGTCTGCTCATTTATGAGGCCACAAAGATTTAACTTTCCAAATATTTAAGGAGAATCATTGTCTCTCACTACTTATCTCCTCTGCAGGTTAATATTCCTGGTCGATCTTTATCACAAATGACACAGTTGCAAGTTTCCTTTAATCCCCTTTGGCCACAGTTTCCTAGACTTTTTCCTATTTAGATGTTCTTAACTTAGGCTTTATGAACCCTCTGGGTGTCCATGCATGGGTTTGATATTCTAAGAAATATTGTATATAGGAGCATTATATTAGATTCCTAGGACTGCTGTAACAAATTACTACAAACTAGGTAGCAAAAGGAACATAAATTTATTGTCTCACAGGCCAGAAGTCTGAAATCAAAGTGTCAGCAGGTTGGTTCCTTCTAGAGGTTCTGAAGTTCTCCTGCCTCTCTCTTAGCCTGTGGTAGCTTCTAGCAATCTTAGACATTTCTTGTTTTGTGGCAGCATACATACTTCCAATATTTGCCTTTGTCTTAGCATGACGTTCTTCTCTATGTCTTCTCCTTTTCTGTCTCTAAATCCAGTAGATATCCTTTACTTAATTATATCTGAAAAGACCCTATTTCCAAATAAGGTCATATTTACAGGTACCAGAGGTAAAGACTTGGACTTTTTTTGAGGGGACACAATTCAAGCCACTCTAAGCATGTGTGCGTTGTTCTGAAAAGTGGACCAGTAGATTATCTCATACCACAGAGGAATCTGTGATTTCCCCAAAAGTTGAATAACCTACTCCAGTTTTTAACTGATATTGAATACAATATTCCCAGCACCCTTAAGGACAGTTTTTACTGAAGTCATAATGCCTGCCACATGGTAGTCATTTAATAAATATTCCTTTACCAAAGATGGAAGGTTTGATCATTTTAAAGGATAGTTCCTCTTTGAAAATTGGCTTTTCTTATGGCAGCCAATGAATTTATTTATTTTTAAAGGGCACATGCTTGCTCGTGGATTGAAAGAACAAATATTATAAAAATGCCTATGCTACCCAAAGCAATCTACACTTTCAGTGCAATCCTTATCAAAATACCATCAGAATATTTCACAGAGTTAGAACAAACAATCTTAAAACTTGTATGGAACCAGAAAAGACCGTGAATAGCCAAAGTTATGTTGAAAAAGAAAACCAACAGCTGAAGACATCACAGTTCTGGACTTTAAGCTGTATTACAAATAGCTATAATCATTAAGACAATATGGTACTGGCACAAAAACAGACATATAGATTAGTGGAACAGAATAGAGAATCCAGAAATGGACCCTCAACTCTATGGTCATCTAATCTTCAACAAAGCAGGAAAGAATATCCAGTGGAAAAAAAGACAGTCCCTTCAATAAATGGTGTTGGGAACACTGGACAGCAACATGCAGAAGAATGAAACTGGACCACTTTCTTACACCACACACAAAAATAGACTCAAAATGGATGAAAGACCTAAATGCGAAACAGAAATCCATCAAAATCCTAGAGAACACAGGAAGAAACCTCTTTGACCTCAGCGACAGCAGCCTCTTGCTAGACATGTTTCCAAAGGCAAGGGAAACAAAAGCAAAAATGAAGTACTTAGACTTCATCAGGATAGAAAGCTTTTGCACAGCAAAGGAAACAGTCAACAAAACTAAAAGGCAACCTACAGAGTGGGAAAAGATATTTGCAAATGACATATCAAATAAAGGGCTAGTATCCAAAACCTATAAAGAATTTATCAAACTCAACACCCAAGCAACAAAAATTCCATGCAAGAAATGGGCAGAAGACATGAACAGACATTTCTCCAAAGAAGACATACAAATGGCTAACTGACACATGAAAAAAATATTCAACATTACTTGGCATCGGGGAAATACAAATCAAAACCATAATAAGACACCACGTCACACCTGTCAGGATGACTAAAGTTAACAACCCAGGAAACAATAGAGGTTGGTGAAGGTGTAGAGAAAGGGGAACCCTCTTATGTTGTTGATGGGAATGCAAACTGGTATAGCCACTCTGGAAAATAGTATGGAGGTTCCTCAAAAGGTAAAAATAGAACTACCCTACAACCCAGCAATTGCACTCTTAGCTATTTATCCAAAGGATGCAAAAGCAGTGATTTGAAGGGGCACATGGACCCCAATGTTTATAGCATCAATGTCCACAATATCTAAACTATGGAAAGAGCCCAGGTGTCCATCAACAGATGAATGGATAAAGAAGATGTGGCATATATATATATACACAATGCAATACTGCTCAGCCATCAAAAAAATGAAATCTTGCCATTTGCAATGACATGGATCAAACTAGATGGTATCATGCTAAGCAAAATTAATCAGAAAAAGACAAATACCAGGGCGCCTGGGTGGCTCAGTGGGTTGAAGCCTCTGCTTTCGGCCCAGGTCATGATCTCGGGGTCCTGGGATCGAGGCCCGCGTCAGGCTCTCTGCTTGGCAGGGAGCCTGCTTCCCCCTCTCTCTCTCTCTGCCTGCCTCTCTGCCTCCTTGTGATCTCTCTCCCGCTGTGAAATAAATAAATAAAATCTTTAAAAAAAAAAAAAAAGACAAATACCATATGATCTTACTCATATGTGGAATTTAAGAAACAAAACAGATGAACATAGGGGAAGGGAAGGAAAAATGAAATAAGGTAAAAACAGAGAGGGAGACAAACTACAAGAGACTCTTAATCATAGGAAACAAACTGAGTGTTGCTGGGGGGGTTGGGGGTATGAGGTAATAGGTTGATGGACATTAAGGAGGACATTTGAAGTAATAAGCACTGTGTGTTGTATGCAACTGATGAATCACTAAACTCTACCTCTGAAACTAATAACTAATAACTGTATGTTAACTAAATTGAATTTAAATAAAAAATTAAAAAATAAAGGGCAAATGCTAATGATAATGAAAATTGAATTTATTTATGATTATAGCTACTTGGAGTCACCGACATTTCAGACAGAATAATAGAAGAACCGTCTTGTAAAAGGAATTTTTCCTTATTATTTGGTTCATGTAGAAATTGATAAAGGCTAGATTCCTGTCCTTGAAACAGATAAGGTCTGTTGAAAATGTCAGAGTCCCATAAGAATCAGGCATCTATCTCCTTTTTTTCCCATCAGCTATGGAGCAACTTAGTATAGGCTAGAGATGCTGTGGGCACCAGCATTATGTCCCTATGATAAAGAGAACTTAATGTTACTTTCTCCACTCCACTCCAAAAACCTTATTAAGACATCACCTCTTTGGATTGGACTTAACAATTGACCTCTTCACTAATTGTTCATATCAACTTCCCCCATTCCCCAACTTTCCCTCTTCAAAACCTCAACCTGCAAGCAAATTAGATACCCAGATTGCCTATTCCTAAAATCAAGCTCTAGCATTTCCCACTATATTTGTGATGTATTTCACAGCTGGAACATTAGCCCTCTAATGATGGCTGCAGACTTCCCCCAGCAACCTGCAGAGTTTTCCCCATGATTAGTTGTACTTAGGTCTAAACAACCTAGGATGGAACCAGTTTTGATAGTCATTCAATTGACAGTTACGCTCCACTTAATTCTATGCCACATGACACAGAGACATCTCAGCTTGCATTAGATTCCCCAGTGGTGTGCTTCCAATGTCCAAGATTCCTCTCTTGCAGTATGGCTGAATAGGTACCTGATCTTAGTAGTTCAATTTTATTGATTTTTATCTTCTAAGTTTTAACAGTTTAAGCCTTCAAGAGAATTGGATTCTAAAAAAGTAATTTTAACTTCCCCCACCCTCCATAGCTGAAAATCAAAAAAGGTAGAAATGAGGGCTTATTGACTATTATAATTTCAGTTACTATCAAGATATTCTTCCTGAGCGTCTAATATTGTGTTAATGGAACTTCTTTTCATCTGATGGAACTCCCAAATAAGATGAATGTAAAATTTTGTAATGTTTATATCCTCTTGCCAAGGTACCAGTTGTTTGTTTAGATACATGGCTACAATTCAACAATCTTGTGAATTCCATTTAGTCCAAGTATCCGGCAGATGAAATAAATATTGCTGTGGACTTGAATGCCACATAGATGGGTAGAGTTTCCAGAGCCTTACCTGGACTCATATTCAAGTATAAAAGGATTGTTTCCTCATGGGTCATCCTTTTACGTAGAATGTTCCTGTTCAAATTAATATTTTTCTCATAGGGTAACTTTACTAACATTGCCATTTTAAGACCCCTCTTCCCTTCTGCAATACTTAGTCTCCCTCCAATGTTTGCATAATCCTGGATTTGATTATTTTTCCTTGTCCAGTCCTCTTAAATTGAAATGTTAAATAGGACTGAGCTGTTATAAAAGGTTCTACAAACTTAAAAATAGTCTTTTATGGTCCGAGACTCCATTCTTATGCCTTTTGAGAGATATTTCTCTTCTTAACCCCTATCAACAAATTGGCATTCTGAAATTAAGTCTTATGTGTTTTTTGTTAGACTTCCTTTAAGTCCAAAGTTGGTAAGGATTCCCAAGATGTTAAAATAAGTAATCCTGACTATTAGAGCACCTAGGTGGCTCAGTCAGTTAAACATCCAGCTCTTCTTGGTTTTGGCTCTTGTGGCTGTGGGATCAACCCCTGCCTCAGGCTCTGTGCTCAGTGCAGAGTCTGCTTCAGATTCTCTCTCCCTTTCTCTCTCCCTCTCACTCACTCTCTTAAATAAATAAATAAATAAATAAATAAATAAATAAATAAATAATATCTTTTTAAAAAATCCTGACTATTTTAGCAAGTTGTCATTGAAATTGGCACCAAAAAGAAACTGTTTAAGAGTCTAATAAAATTTGGGGCACCTGGGTGGCTCAGTCGTCAAGTGTCTGCCTTCAGCTCAGGTCATGATCCCAGAGTCCTGGGATCCAGCACTCCATTGGGCCCCCTGCTCAGCAGGAAGCCTGCTTCTCCTTCTCTCACTCCCCCTGCTTGTGTTCCCTCTCTCACTGTCTCTCTCTCTCTGCCAGATAAATAAATACAATCTTAAAAAAGAAAGAGTCTAATAAAATTTAAGTATTATTTTAAACTTCTGTCACCTCTCCAAAACGTAAATATAATAGTTTTTTTAGTTATTCCAGAACATGGCTGTTGGGAAAATAAAGACTGCCAATTTAGGGAAATAATTACCTACTAGACGGGTTTGTTGAGTTGAGGCTACAGAAATAAAAAGTTCTAATGAATATCTTGAAGGGGTTTATTTCTCCCACCTCTGTAGTTCTATGAAAACAATTTGAAACTCTGTAAACACTAGGTCCCACAAGAGTGGCACACAAAAGCACCAGACAAAAAACTTTGTCATCAGAAAAAGTCCAAGTTTGATATGACTTGTGTGTTAATCTCTCTCTTTCACATTCTTCCCTCTTTCTTGCCTTTATTTTTTTCATTTTTCTTTCTTTAATTTTTTTTGAAGTCTTTATTTATCTGAGAGAGAAAAAGAGAGAGCACAAGTGGGGGAAGGGGAAAAGGGAGAGGGGAAAGCAGACTCCCTGCTAGACAGGGTGTCTGAGATGGGGCTCAATCCCAGGACCCTGAGATCATGGCCTGAGCCGAAGGCAGCCATTTCATGGACGGAGCTGCCCTGGCACCCTTTTAATGTTTTTTTTCTTATAACCAAGTTAAAGTAGTAACATAATCACTGAATGTATTTATAGGTATTAAAAGGAAAGTAATATAGTTAATATTTTAAATCTAATTCATTTTATGAATAGTGGCACAGTATTCCATAGAATATATATGCCATATTTTTCAACCATCTTTGTATTGGTGAACACTCATGTTTTGTAACTGGAAAGAGAGAAAGGAAGAAAGAAAGAAAAAATAGTGCTTAAATATTTGTACATATATTCTTATATGATCGATCTTTTGGGTGAAGTTCTTTTTTTTTTTTTTTTTTTTTTTTTTTTAAAGATTTTATTTATTTATTTGACAGAGAAACAGAGATCACACGTAGACAGAGAGGCAGGCAGAGAGAGAGGAGGAAGCGGGCTCCCTGCCGAGCAGAGAGCCCGATATGGGCCTCGATCCCAGGACCCTGAGATCATGACCTGAGCCGAAGGCAGAGGCTTTAACCCACTGAGCCACCCAGGCGCCCATGGGTGAAGTTCTTTTAGATAATTTCTTGATCTAATTGTAAGCTTCTTTTAAATGTTATTAGTTACTGTCTATATATTTCTATAAGTATTATACCAATTTCTTATAACCTTTTTACATAAGTAATAATTCTGACATAATACCATCTATGTGGTTTAAAGAGGCATGAAGAATAGATCCAGAAAAGCCAGTTTCTCTCCTAAGAGTTTTCTCTTAGGAGAAAACTCTCCTTAGAGTTTTCAAAAGAGAGAATAGAAGATATGTTAGAACAAATAGTAAAAGATATAATAGTGATTTCAAAGGAAAAAAGGTGGTTGCTTAAAAGTGAAAACTAAAATGACAGTAGACTTTTTGGCTGTAATGCATGTTGCTAGCAAACAATGTCTCCAAGGTGCTAAAGAAAAATTATTAGGTGGTATACATAATGAAACTTTCATTCTAATGTAAGAGTAAAAATACATTTCTCTTGCCCCTTTCCTTGTGTGGGTCAGTGTGTAGCCTACTGTATGTGAGTAGAGAAAACACAAAAAGTAGAGATAGGGATTTTTAACAGTAAGTGTTAAAAATGTGTTTAACTGTTGAGTTTTCGTTGAGTGTTTGAGTGTTTCCTGCCCCACTTCCCTTCCCATACTCCAAGAAGTAGATGATTAAACTTGAGAAAGAGGGGTGGGGTAAAATTTCTGGGCAGAAATGCTAGATGGCTCCTTGAAGGGAAAGGGAACTCAGTAGAGGGATGACAAAGTAGAAAGTTGAGGCCATATTTTAATGTCAGAGGCTGTCTCATCTGAGGTCTGTTCCTCCTCAATCCAATAGGAAGTAAGATCTAGGTTTTTACCCTTTCATGAGCAATACTTTACCTAGTTACTTATCACTACATAACAAATACTCCAAAACTTAGGGCTTAAAACAATAAACTTCCATCATCTCACAACTTCTATGGGTCAGAAATCTGAGTGTGATTTAGCTGAGTGCCTGGACATCAAGACCTGTCAAAAGGATGCAGTCAAGGCACAGCAAAGGAAGGCCATGGTCTTATCTGAAGGCTCAAATGGGGAAAGAGCTGCTTCCCAACTAACTATTTTCATGTGTTTATTAGCAGGACTTGGTTTCTTATTGGCCAGAGGCCTTCCTCACTTTCTTGCTATGTGGCCTTTCCATAGAACAGCTTACCACCTGACATATGAGTTCTATCAGAGTGAGCAAGTAAGAGCAAGAGAAAGTAGAATCCAGAGTCTTTTTCTAATCTAATCTTTGAAGTGACATCCTATGGTATATTCTTATTAGAATCATGTTTCTAGGTCTAGCCCACACTCAAAAGGAAGAGATTAAGCAAATGTAAGAATATAGGATGCAGGCATCACTGGCAGCCATCTTTCAGACTCCTTATCCCTATGGAATAAAAGCACACAGGGAAAAATGAGAATCTGAGGAGTGCAGTAGAAAAGAAAAATAACAAACTAAAGAGTTTATAATAGGAAAAAAATGATAGATCAAAGAGAATAATACTTTAAGATTAATATTCTCAAAAAAGTAAGGGCAGATACTGGTATAATATGAAGTAGGAAACAAAAATTGATGAAAAGGACCAGTTGGGAGCTATTGTTTTGAAAAATGTGATCTTTGAAAGAATATCATGTGTAGAATGTATATCACAATGTATATAGCTGAACAAAAATACAGGCTAGGGCGCCTGGGTGGCTCAGTGGGTTAAAGCCTCTGCTTTCGGCTCAGGTCATGATCTCAGCGTCCTGGGATCGAGGCCCACATTGGGCTCTCTGCTCAGCAGGGAGCCTGCTTCCTCCTCTCCCTGTCTCTCTGCCTGCCTCTCTGCCTACTTGTGATCTCTCTCTCTGTGTCAAATAAATAAATAAAATCTTTAAAAAAAAAATACAGGCTGTAAGAGTTGATGGAAGAAACTATCCAAATGGCATTCAAAAGTGACAGAAATGGAAACTATAAAATTGAAGAGATTATTAAAAATCCATACCTAAATGTCAGGAGTCACAAAGAGAAAAAAAAGTGTTGATAGAGGGAGATAAATATTTGAAGAAATAATGACTAAGAATATTCCTGGATTGTTTCTTTTTTTAAGATTTATGTATTTCTTTTAGAGGAGGGAGGGGCAGACAGAGAGAGAGAGAATCCCCAAGCATACTCCCCACTAAGCAGGGAGCTAGACACAGGGTTCCATCCTGGGACCCTGAGATCATGACCTGAGTCAAAACCAAGAATTGGACCTTCAGTGAACTGAGCCACCCAGGCACCCCTACTGGATTGCTTCTTTAACTTAACCTGAAATATGTTTCTTCAGCTCTTCTCATAAATCAATAAGCCATTTAAAACTCTGTAATTAATACTTCCCTGCTAAAACTAGTTATGGAGGATTTTGGTTTTTTGTGATTGAATCCTGGCTAATATTGTGTTAATTCCCAGTAGAATACAAAATAACATATAACTTTAAAATCAGCAGAGGTAAAGTTAATCTATTCAATAGAAGTCAAAAAGGGAGAAAGGAAAAAGAAGCAGAGAACACAAAATTGAGATGAGAGAAATATAACAACTCAATATAACATACATATAAGTGTAAACTTATGGTATCACTATGAAGGGTTATGTAGCAGTATTAAGTGAAACTGAATGTGCATACACCTTGTCATCTAGCAATCCCACTCCCTGAAATATAGCCCAGAGAAATTAGCACATTGTTTGGCAGATAAGCAAATATAAGGATATGTATCATAGTATTGTTTGTGGTCCTAAAAAGATGAAAACATGTATGGTGGCTACAGCTTTAGTACTTGGAAGCAAAGAACTAGATTTCCAAAGAGCAATATGGTTGGATCTAAAAGAGAGTAGAATTAAAAAAAAAAAAAAAGAACTAGATCTATATAATACAATCCTGTATTGATGCAACTTAAAAAGAACTCATGGATAAACACAGACATATAAAACTGCATTGTAAAGCAGTCAGAGGGGTGCCTGGGTGGCTCAGACCATGATCTCAGGGTCGTGAGATCAAGCCCAACACTGGGGTCTGTGCTCAGTTTGGGATCTGTTTGAGCTTCTCTTTTCCTCGCCCTCTGCCCTTCCTATTCATGCTCTCTCTCTCTCTCTCTCTCTCTCTCTCTCTCTCTCTCTCTCTCTTTCCTCTCCCCCCAATAAATAAATGAATCTTAAAAAAAATAAAGCAGTCAAAAATCATAAAGTAATAGTACTTGCACATTGCTATCATTACCTATTGCTAGATAGCAAACTACCCCACACTTAGTGACTTAAAACAATTTCTTATTCCACAATTTTGTGGGTCAGGAGTCCAGGTAGGACTCTACTGGATGATTCACCTTTGCATGGCATTCACTTGGGTGACAACTAGTATTTAGTAGTAGAAGGGATGGTTTGCATCACATAAGATGTCTTCACTCATATGCCGGTATGTTGGTAGAAATGGCTGGAATACTGGACTCAACTGGGACTGTCAATGCCTACATGTGGCTTCTCCAGCATGGTGGACTCAGGGTAGGCAGACATTTACATGGCATCTCAGGGCTCCTGGAGAAGGAATTCTGAGAGGCAGGACACAGAAGCTGTCAGTTTTGTAAGGTCGAGGCTCTGAAATTCACACTGTCATTTTGCTATATTCTATTAGCCAAAGCAGTCACAGATCCCACCAGATTCAAAGTAAGGCATTTGAACTCATCTCTTAATGAAAGGAATGTCCAAGAATTTACAGTCATATTTAATCTGGCACATATGAGTAGAGCTAAGACACACAGTGTTGATTAAACAAGAGAGAAGATCTGTAACAAAAACATTTACAGCCTGTGTATTTCAATAGTTCATATATCTCCAAGGCCATATATTAGACCTAGTAGGGTAGAAGACAGTAATAATGGAGGGGAAAGTACTGAGATTAGGGGACATCAGGGAAAATAGAATAATACAAAGTGAGAAGAAGTTTGTGTGTACCAATGATGATATATACCAGGGACTTCAGAGTGTCCATATAGTGGGGATGGGTAAGAGAGAAAAGGTATAGTAATTCCTTCCTAAAATCAAGTTAGAGGGCTCTTTGGACTATGCCACTCTAGCACTCACTAATTTAATTGCATTTAAAATGATGTCCTTTTGAGAGTTTAAGTACTTAAATGTGTTATTGGATCTTAGTTACCTTTGAGGAAAACACACTCTGTCATTTATATTCATGGTTCTTTTTTTCCTTTTTTTTTTTTAAGATTTTATCCATTTATTTGACAGAGAGAGAGAGAGATCACAAGTAGGCAGAGAGGCAGGCAGAGAGAGGAGGAAGCAGGCTCCCTGCTGAGCAGGGAGCCTGATGCGGGGCTGGATCCCAGGACCCTGAGACCATGACCTGAGTCGAAGCAGAGGCTATAACCCACTGAGCCACACAGGTGCCCCACTTTTTTTCCTTTTGAAAACCTGAATCACTTAGAAGACAGAGGAAGTATGGGGGGCTATATATGTGTATGTGTGTGTAGTGTGCCTGTGTGATCTAGGACTATATTTATTATTTATTATTTCTTCCTTCTTAATTGTAGACTTGGCATAAAAATCTGCCAAGATTTCTTCAGGGTGAGGCTCTACCAGCTGTTGAAAGGCAAGAAAACCCTTCTAATTTGGGTTTTACATAATGTTTTGGCATTTGGCTACTAAATTCAACTCCTTTCTTCTAGCTCTAATACTTATACTGCAAAAATATATTTTAAGGCTCCAAATGTCAAATGTGATTTAGTTTATCAAACTAAATACTTTCAATTCTTTCATTTCAGAAATTAACATTTCTGTTCTGTTACCTAATTTTCATATCTAAGGAAAAGAATATTATAAGTTAGTTCATAAATTGAACATTTTAAATTAAAGATAGATCATCTTTGAATCTGAACTTAAAAATCAACAACACCATAAGTGAACATCTAGCCATAATTTGTTCATCAATAATTTATCATTTTTTAGTATTGCAGTCCCTTAAGCACTTGGAAATAAATGAGATTGCCTGCTCAGAATCAAGCAGTTTGGTTCACATCAGAGGGATAAGAAAAGATACTTTAAAGAGGAAAAATGGCTTATAGAAAAGGAAAATTTGACTATCATCAGACCAAGGATATTAAATCCACCAGTCATATGGGAGAGCTGTGAAAATGTGTAAAAAGAAAGTTCACAAAGACACACCACACCATGAAAGAGAAAAACAGCAAAAAGTAATAATGTCTATAAAAATATTATGTATATTAACTAATAAAAATGGTGATTATAAAGTCTAATAATCTTAATCAGATACCAAAGTAAAAAGCATAGAATCATAAATGTTTAGATTTGAGAAAGACTTCAGGTACATCTGACCTACCTTCTCCTCACTTCTTTGAGAAACATCCAAGATGGTTTTGAATGTCTTTCGTTTTTGCTTTCTACCTCTTAAGCTGCCCATTTCCCTTTTGGTTTTTAAATTAAATTTGGGTTTAATTAATTTAATTAAATTTGGGTATAGAATGTCAGTGTACCCTTTAAATGTGTCAGTTCACTTCTGGTCCACTGTAACAGTAGCTCACATAAAACCAACATTTATTCACTGATTAGATGAATTATTTTCTAAACTCAGTGGAGAAATAGTTCATGTAAACAGTGGCAGGTAGGGATTGTTTTCAGACTCTTAGGTTGAGTTTTGGATTTGGATGGACATCTCGGGGAGAAGAATGTATTCCTTGGCCCTGAATCTCAGTTTTTCATGTCTCCTTCCCCCAGGCCACGTAGTGGTGGTAGCAACTTCACACTAAGAGCTGGAAGGCACTAATGTGGATGAAGGGTAAAACATCCAGCACACTAGAGGTTATATCAGTCTACTTAACATTTGTTTGCCATCAACTCTGCGAGGAGCTTGATGCTACACATTCATCACCATGTCATGTAATTTTCACAGCATGCTTTCAAAGTGGCTTTTATAATCAGACAACCTTGGAGATATTAAGAACCTTATGAAAGATCAAAGTTTAGAGCTTGTATTTGAACACAGGATGACCCAACTGATTATGTCCAGTGACAAGTACATAATAGATATTTCATATGTTGTTGTTCTTTTATTTATTGGGGTTATAAAACTTTGATTTTTTTAATATTATGATCTGAGTTACTCAGCTGGTGTTGGATGCATTTTCAAAAGGACACGGAAAGACATTGTTCAGCTGACTAATTATTCATATGAGATTGCCATTTTTCTTAGGAAACCACAGGTTGGCAATATCTGTACAAAGATATGAGGCAGGGGGTGCCTGGGTGGCTCAATGGGTTAAAGCGTCTGCCTTTGGCTCAGGTCATGATCTCAGGGTCTTGGGATTGAGCCTGGCATTGGGCTCTCTGCTCGGTGGGGAGCCTGCTTCCTCCTCTCTCTCTGCCTGCCTCTCTGCCTACTTGTGATCTCTCTCTGATAAATAAATAAAATCTTTTTAAAAAAAAAGAGACATGAGGCAGAAAGAAATAGAACAGGAAGCTTGGAGAATATGCCACTATTCAGATTTCACTTAATTTTTATTTCATCGCAAGAAATTAGAGGACTGGGAATTTTTGTTGGAGTGTGGAAATAAGCACACAGCTTCATGGAGATCTTATAATATCAATGATAGGATTTATAATTCTGTTAGTGCTTATCTACCCAAATGATAGGGCATTTCTTTGGACAGATTAAAGTGCCTTTAATTCATATTTGTATCCTCTTTATATATTTGGGAATTAGTGAATAACAGTAGCAATTAATATTAATATGTAGCCATCTCCTTTCCTAAAAAAATAAAATAATAAAAACAAACCTGACATATTAAAAAGTGACCTGACTTCTAATAATGAAAACAGCATGGGGGGGAGAAAGAAAAAGAAAGGAGAGAGAGAGACATACACACAGTCACACACAGGGCAGAGTAAGCAATGTGAGAATGATACTCCAAAATATTCACTCCCTTAGAAATGCATATTCCCCAGAGAAGAGAAAACCTGAATTCAGTTGAGAAGTATTTTTTTAAGATTTTATTAATTTATTTTGACAGAGAGAGAGATCACAAGTAGGCAGAGGCAGGCAGAGAGAGAGGAGGAAGCAGGCTCCTTGCTGAGCAGGGAGCCCGATGCGGGCCTCGATCCCAGCACCCTGAGATCATGACCTGAGCCAAAGGCAGAGGCTTTAACCCACTGAGCCACCCAGGCACCCGGGAAGTATTTTTAATCAGACTATGGTAGTGACCCAAACTAAATTGGTTGTCTTTTTTTTTTTTTAAAGATTTTATTTATTCATTTGACACAGAGAGAGAGATTACAAGCAGGCAGAGAGGCAGGCAGAGAGAGAGGAGGAAGCGGCTCCCTGCTGAGCAGAGAGCCCGATGTGGGCCTCGATCCCAGGACCCTGGGATCATGACCTGAGCCGAAGGCAGCGGCTTTAACCCACTGAGCCACCCAGGCGCCCTAAATTGGTTGTCTTAATCGGTCCTTCATCACCTTAGTTGACAAGTTTTTCTTTTTTTAACCTGCTGAAATATTTAATTGAAAAATATCTGAAATGAATGCTTTATTGCATCTCTTCTTAAATCCAACAATCCTTTCAGAGACTTGAGTTTACATAATCAACTTATTAAAATTTTGTTTCATGTTTGGTGAAATCAGCACAGTAAAACACCAACATTAACAAGAGCATTTTCCTTAGTAGAGAAGTTCAGGCATATTTATTTACTATTTACCACACAGTTTCTCCATAACATTTCTCAGCTTATTTAGCTCATTAAGAAAAAGATGATTTGATTTTTATCCTGCATACATTAAAATCGCTCCTCCCACTTACTTTAAATGATGAAAAAGATTTCTACTGGGTAGATGAAGGAGATGAATATTTCATTTTTACATTTGATGTTACAGCTTTATGATTAGAGAAAAAAAAAGAAAGAGGGAAATACACAAAACACTGCATCTTGCAGAGCTCAAAGGGAAAACAGCAGAACTCAAAGGCAGGAACAGAAAAAATTTAGAGCAAAGTGCTGAAATAAATTAAAAGGAATTTAGAAACTAATATAAATATTTAGAAAGTATTCCTAAGACAGTGCTTTTTATGTATGCAAAGGAGATAAAGTTACATTTAGCAGTGTTTCAATTCTCTTTATTCCTCCTCTGTTCTGTCATCTACATGACTGCACATACCAATGAGTATCCGCAGCTTGCAGAAAATCTTTTATGAACAGTTCTGCCAAAAATATTACTTCAAGTTGTACAAAATAAAAAATTTAAATTTGAATACACAGTTAGCTATCATTTTTAGAATTGTATTCTTTGAAACAACACTACCAGTGCAAACTCAGAAAAAAAAAAAAAGGATTCCAAGGTCAAATTTTGGGGAAATACTATATGTATTTCTCTCTTGGAGATTTACAGTGGGCTTTATCATATCAAGGTTCTGATAAATACTGCAGTATAAAGACTTTGCTAGCCTAATATTTCCCAAATTTATTTAAATCAGAAGCCTTTTTAAAATATGACATCTTGTATAACAACTGTTTAAGGAAAAAAATATTTGGGAAAATGCTACAATATTTATATTGGTTATAGCTCCAGGCCCTTGAGTATTTTCATATTCATAAAACCCATAAATTAAGAAATTAAGAAACAGATGTTTGGGAATTAGCTAGGCTAGCAAAGTAACTTGCTTGTCAAAACTAACATCACAGCCCATGAGATTTGAATTCATGCTAGATGCTTTTATTACAAGATCTTCATTTCTCCAGATGCTTATGTCTCAGAACAGCCATATGGTGCTAATGTCTTTATTCTCATTATAGTTGAATACATCATGGGATTTTTTGTGCTCACTGATAAGTGGTTGGAAGTATAAATAATAAATCTATGATGGCCAAAGATTAGAGATGCAGTATGAAGAGTTGTGTGGCCCAGTTATTTAATATCTCTGTACCTCCATTTCCATATCTATGAGTTGGGATAATAGTAGTTCCCACTGCATAGAGTTCTTATAAAAGCCAAATTAATTAATACTTGTTAAGTTCTTCGAGGAGTACCTGTAGTATATAGTAAGCACTATTCAAGGGTTGTTAAATTAAACACAAAATGTTTTCTTCATCAGCCTTATGACTGAACATAGATGTCATAGATTTGGATTTTGTGAACTGTGGAGAGCAATTGTGTCTTCTCATGGGAGGTAGGAAAGTAGAAGGAAGAGAAAAAGAGAAACAAAATACTTG
The DNA here is from genome assembly GCA_002007465.1 of Ailurus styani. NCBI lineage: Eukaryota > Metazoa > Chordata > Mammalia > Carnivora > Ailuridae > Ailurus > Ailurus styani. The sequence continues at coordinate 1,268,170 of LNAC01000144.1, read as the reverse complement.
CTTCACTTACCACAGCAAATGCTTCAATTGCTTCAACATCCATTAAGTCTTGGGGTGCCTGGGTGGCTCAGTTGTTATGCGTCTGCCTTCAGCTCAGGTCCTGATCCCAGGGTCCGTATTGGGCTCCTTGCTAGGCAAGAAGACTGCTTCTCCCTCTCCTACTCCCCTGGTTGCTGTGTTTCTCTCTCTGTGAAATAAATAAATAAAATCTTAAAAAAAAAAAAAAAGGAAAAACCCAAAAAACATCCATAAGTCTTAGGGTTTTTACATTTTGGTTATCTGTTGGGTTTGCTTTGTTTTCAAATAAGATAAAAACAGAGAGGGGGAAAACCATAAGACTTAACTATAGGAAACAAACTGAGAGTTGCTGGAGGGGAGGTGGGTGGGGGATGGGGTAACTGGGTGATGGGCATTAAGGAGCACACTTGGGAGTAATGAGCACTGGGTGTTGTATACAACTGATGAATCACTAAACTCTACTTCTGAAACTGAGAATACAGTGTATGTTAATAAAAAAATGAAAATAAATAAATGTGATCTTAGAACTAGCTTTGGAAAGTCAAGTTGAAATTCCTATGTGCCACCTAGATGACTGGAATCAGAACCAGAATCTATGTGTCTGTGGCTCAGAAATGTGAATGTTTAACAGGTACTTTTGGTGATTCTCAAAAATACTAAAGTTTAAGAACCTCTAGCAGACACCGTTCAAACTCTGTAACTGCACGGGGCTCATTTTGGGTGGCTTCCACTAGTCTGCTCAGGTTCACTCCACCAGTTTGCCCAAGTACACAAACCTGAAAAACAGTGGCTTAACTAATTAAGGAGTTTTACCCTCTGGTAATAAGTCTGTGATAGGCAGTAGAGGGTCAACAGAGTTTTTCTATCTAGCCTCAGGACTGCCGGCTCCTCGCATCTTTCTGCTTTGCTGTCCTTAGCACTTGCGTGTTGCCTTGTGGCACAGGGCATTGTTCTTCCTTTGAGCATCATTTTCACATTCCAGGCAGGAAGAAGAGGAAGGGAGAAAGGCAAAGGCCCATCCCAGCTGAGCTGCTTCCCTCTTAAGGAACTTACCCGGAAGCTTTCCTCCCCAACAACCACTTTTAATTTTAACCACTTCTTCAGCAGGCGTGGGCCACATTCCCAGTCTTCACCTTTATTTGCAAGGAAGGCTAGGAAATGTCACGTTTTAACAGGGCACATCTTTATGCCCAACAAAATTGAAGGAGGCTCTTTGACATACTCTATATTGCAGGCTTAATGAAATTATGTTTTCTCAGCCTCCACACTTCTGTGTATACAGTTTACTAGAACAATATTGCCTTTGCCCACTTCACTATTTTACAAATTTCTATTCCTTAACATTGATTCAAGTTACCCATTCCTCTGTGAAGGGTTCCCATTACACCAAAGGAAGCCCTCCCTCCCGGTTTCATATTCATGGTACTGTATTATAGCACTATTGTGTATATTAAGTCAGTAGACAGAGATCACTTTGAAGGCCAAGATAGATGGCTTATGTCCAGAGGCTGACTACAGCACTTGACTCACAGTAATACTTAATAAATGTTTATGGAATAAATGAATAAATGAATGAATATACAAAAATTTAAATGAACTGAACTTATGAATGGAGAGTGAAGCATTAATTTCTTTGGTAAAATAGTGACTGCTATTAGACTCTACTATTCTCATTCAGAGACATGCCTGCCATATGTTTGGGAAGCCTATTATATTATAAAATTAAATGAAAGTAAGGAGGAATATAGTAAAGAAAATAACTGGCACACAATAAGTATGTGAGCTCCTCTGGTAGAGGACCCACTTTTATTATCTTTTATCTCTACTGCTCCACCCCATGAAGAGCTTAGTTCAAAATAGGTTTTTAATAAATGCTGAATGAATGAGCATTGAATTGAAAGGAAAAGAGAGAAGAACCAAAGAGTTAGCAGGCTACTTTCATCTCTTGAAATTCCAGCAGTATATTATCAATGTCATCGTTCTGAGTGAATAATTTTAGGGCGCAATAGATAAATAGTTAACAACAATAATAGCTAATAAGATAGTGTATGTCAATTATACTTCAGTAAAAAAAAAACAGTAGCAGTAATTATTTGCTCAAGATGATGCTATACAGGAAGCTGGTATTTTTAACTTCTTTTAAGATATTTGGAGTAACTGCCTTGAACTCTGAAACTGAAGCTTTTCATTCTTATAACCACAGATATTACATATGATTATAGAATTGTAAGAAATGATTTTAAAGCTATGTACTACTAGAGTTTAATTATTAAAACCAGTGCCTTCACAAAGAGTACATTTTGTAAAAGATTTTTTTCTATCAGTAAAGAAAAAATAGAGGTGTTCTATCTAATTCATGAATATAATCCAGATATTTACTTTTCAAATATTAAAATGATGGGTCTTAATTTGCTCTGGAAAGTCTAGTTTAGAGTAGGAAAGGCTGAGACTTAGGCTCTTTGTGAGATAATAGCAACAAAAGGCTGGCTTTACAGATAGGGAGGACATGCTCTCTCTTTTAACATACCCCAAGCCCAAACCTGGAGGTTCAAGCTCTTAGAATAACCAGTCCACTGTTAAAATCAGGAAGAGGGACCTTACCCCTTTTTCATGTCTGAGAGATAACAGAAAAAATAAAATGGAAATCAGAAGTAGGATATTAAGGTTTCCTCTCTTCCTGAATAGGACCCAAAAAGACAGGTTCTAGGAGTTGAGAGAAGGAACAAAGCAAGATGTTCTTCCCTGTACCTTTGCAACTCTGGGTAGGGACCATGTTGGTGATGGCCTCATAATAATCTAGAATGGTGACTACCACTTTCCTGAGATATAGTTTCTGAGCCACTGATTCAAGAACCACTGTGACTGGCCAGCAGAGGTTGGAGGAAAACAATCAGGTCATTGAGCCAAATGGAGGACTCAGCAGAATCTCAGCTTCTAGCTTTAGGTTTACACAAGACATCCAAACTGAAAGGTAGAAAAATATAAAAGGACAAGGAACAACGCCTTTTAAATTTTAAATTTACCAGGAATAATCCCAGGTAAGAAATTTCTATATATGAATCTGTTATGCTTAAGAAAGAAAACTGTTTGTCTTTATGAGAATGATTTGGTTAATTACCAAATTATTGGTCACAGACATTGAAGATGAAGAATACTAATACTGCCCCATGTTAGAATTTATTTATTTTACTTAGTAAGAAGAGGATATTATTGGTTTGAACTTTATCACAGTGGCTTTTTAAAAATCTTGTTTTGTTTCTAGAAGCGGCCAAAGGCATATCAGTCAGGAGGGGAATAGAAAGTGATTTGGATGGGAAAGACATAAACTCATCAAATATTTGAAAGCACACTTCATGTCAATGACACATGACATCTTATTCTTTATCCTCAAGGAGTTAACAATCTAGTTACAGAAATTTGTTTAAGAACACAAACCTGTAATCGTGATACCAAAAGGGAGTGTGAATACAAAAGCTTTGTGGTTTATCAAGGACTAGGTACAAGGTTAAGTTTGGAGGAGAGTTTAGTATCAGAGAAGGCTCTAAGAAAGGAAGCAGGATTGATTCACTTCTTAAAGATTATATAGCTTTATTAGAAGGAAAACATAAAAAGTCATGGTGTAGATGTAGACATTCTAGGTTGTCCAAGTTTCATTTGCAAAAGCCAAAATAATATAAAATAAAAAAATAAAAATCCAGAATCCAGTGCTGTGGTTAGGAGTAGTAGAAGACAACAGCAGGTAGTTAGATGCAGCTCAAGATGGTCCTAAAGAGCCAGAAAGAGGAGGTTAGATTTTGGGAGGAGAAATGCTAAGATTTGCTATAGATCCTTGAGGAGGGAAGTGGCACCAGAAGTAGATTTTCAGGTATATGTATCACAAGGGAGAAGGGTTGATCCTAGCAAAGAAGTGAGGAGGGTGCTGCAGAACTCAGCTTATGGATGGGTGCAGAAGCAATGAAAAGGAAGGCAGAAACTTTTTTTTGTGTGTGTGTACACATTTAGTTTTATTGTAACAAAGCAACTTGTACACTTTTAACGTTTAAAACTGAGCATCATCTTTCCTTTCCAGTGAAACAAAAAGAAAATTTAAAAATAAACAGGAACAAAATTACAGTAGAGAATGTCAATTCCAAATAAGATCCTACAGGTTCTGCTGATTCTCCCATCGAGTGGCAGGGCTCAAGTCATCATTAGGAGAGTTTTATTTTAAGTGTCATCTTAAACTGCAAGGATGTCCGTTAAGAAGGCAGAAACTTTAAGAGAGTTAAAATAAGGAAATGACAGAGCTAAATGACAGAAAGATTAAGTAGGGTGACTGTTAACCCTGGTTTCCCAGGACTATCTAATTTACATCTGGTATACCCGTGGAGTTATTGACAGCACTTCTGGAGTGCCTAGGTGGCTCAGGGGGTTAAGCCTCTGCCTTCGGCTCAGGTCATGATCTCAGGGTCTTGGGATCGAGCCCTGTGTTGGGGGAAGCAGGCTTCCCTCTCTCTCTCTGCCTGCCTCTCTGCCTACTTGTGATCTCTCTCTCTCTGTCAAATTAAAAAAAAAATCTTAAAAAAATATCGATAGCACTTCTTTCACTTGGATGATAAATTATAGTTTTATTTTATATGTATTTTGGAGAACAGCTCCTAACCCAGGCAGCTGGGATGATGAAACTGCTTTGCAGTGCCTCTGACAAATGTAGGGAAGATGGGCATCCAGAACAGGAAATAATTTCACTTTGGGAGATTAGAGGGAGCAGTGGCAGGATTTCAAAGTGTAAATACCCAACAGTTAAAAGACAAACTGAGATGTACATTCCAGAAAGAGGTTTTGCAGTCATCTACATTCTTCTTTTGGAAAAGCCAGTTTGTACCAAGCTCCACATTTTGATTCTGAATATGAGGAGATGAACTGAACCAGGGAATTCATAACATCCAGCACAATCTCCCAGAAGTCCAGACACCATCGAAGATCCAGAGAAATGGAAGACTACCAATGGAAAATTTCAAGGAGAGTTTGGCTAAAGGAGTCTCACACTTCCCTCTACCTTACATTTCAGCCTATTTTCTGCTATCCCCCTTCATGAATGTGTGAATCCAGATCCTTGCATCCCAACTAATTGGGTCACTACTTAATGTTAATGCTGAATTCCCTTCTCTTTTTTCCTTGTGTCTGTTAATCCACCCCACTGTGTTCCACCTCTCCCTCCCTAAAATCCTTTCCTTAGCTTTTCCATTTGCCCATTTTCTACTAGTGTTTTATTGCCCCTTAATTTCTCTTTTTTTAGATTTTATTTATTTATTTGATAGAGAGAGACACAGCAAGAGAGGGAGCATAAGTTGCCCCTTTTCTACTAGTGCTTTATTGCCCCTTAATTTCTAACTTCCCTGTGAAATTTTCTTGGCAACACCAACAAACTGCACTCTGTAGCATATGACCTCAGAGCATTTACTGTCCTTATTGCTAATTTGGTTCCTAGTCAATCATGTATGTGCATCACAGCATTCATTTTTCTGTGATCTTTAATGTTCCAAAACGTTTTAACCACTCTGTTATTTAATTTATACATGTCTCTTCTCCTCAAGGTTATGTGCCATTTGAAAGTGGGCTGCCATACTTCTCTTGATTTAGTGCTATTCTATATTTCTCAGAAACAAAGCAGAACAAAGAATTTTAATGCTTTTTATATTGATGAGTAAATTCAAATCCTAACACTATTACTAATGCATTTGCAGACTATTACTTCAAATTTTACTACAAACTATGTTAATTTTATCACTTACCAAACTTCCATCATGGAGAGATTCTAGTATTTTGAAGACAGTCTACACAAAACATGAGTCCTTTCCCTTGCTTCAAAGACATTTTTTAATGGATATATAATAATAATTTCATGTACATCTAAAAATCATATTATCATGGCTAAATCATTTAGCCTACTATTTAATGCCACATAATACAGTGTAATGAAGCAAACAGAAAACGTGCAACTTCCAAATTTAACACTATACATATCATCAAATTAACAAGGATACAAACTGACTCACATTTCCAAGGTGGCAATGACACTGAGTTCAGGTGTGATTTCCTTTCCTATTCCTTGTGAATAAATCAATGAAGTTTAATCATCTAGTCATTGGACAACTGCAAGATCTTTGAGTCTGTCCTGAGTTTGCCACTGCCATGAGTGCCTTTACCTATGGCAGCCCCATAAGTTATTACACAGAATGGCACCTCTTTATAGTGACAAAGGAAGTGTGAAAAGGGATTGCTTCTAGTTTTATAGAGAAACTCTAAGATGAGTGGTTACAGTGAATTGAAGGGCAGAATTTGGACCATGACAACGTATGGGATATATGATCGAGAAAATTATTACAATAGGATTCCACTGAATTTTCAAAGTTACCTCTCAGATTCTGAACTTAGGTGTCTCTTGCAATGTCTGTGTAAATATATATTTTTAAAGATTTTATTTTTTTGACAAAGAGAGATACAGTGAGTGAGGGAACACAAGCAGGGGGAGTGGGAGAGGGAGAAGCAGGCTTCCCGCTGAGCAGGGAGCCTGACGCTGGCCTCAGTCACAGGACCCTAGGACCACGAGCTGAGGCAGATGCCCAATGACTGAGCCACCCATGCGCCCCTGCAATATCTGTTTAATCTAATCATCAGGATATAGACTGTGTCATGGGAGGCAGGCAGTATAGATTGATCAAGTAGTTCATGAACCTTCATGAACCTCATCAACAGCAAAGTCCATAAGAGTAGGTGTAATTTACTGGACATCAATCCATCTTTACCTTAAGAAACATGAGTAATGTTATTATAATTTTAATTTGCACTCAGTTTCTATGAAAAAAAAAAGCCTGTGTAAGTAGCTAGAAATTAAATGAGTAGAAATCTATGCTTGAAATTCAAATGGTGGCATGGGAAAATATTTTTACTATAGTACATATATCTCTGATGTCTTCAGGGGAAATTGAATAGTATTTTACCAACTAAGATCAAACAATCTATAATTACCACCCAGAGGCATAAAGTAAAATAGTAGCAAGTAGAGGCAGAATTAGGTTGCATAATGTAGGCAGGCACTATTCTGGTATATGCCCAGGCATTTCCCTGGGGAGCTCACATAGGTTTACCAGAAAATCCATCCCACTAGGCATTGTATGGCAAAGTGTTAGTTGCCCTTCTCTGTCATGTCTGAGTTTGTTTCTTTTTTTACATTCGAGGTCTTCAACAAACTTCAAATAATTGGAAAACATAACCAGACAACTCTGATTAATTGAAATGCACAGGTGGGTTTTTTTCTTTCCACCTTTTTTATAAAATACTTATAAAATCAGTCAATTCTGTATCTATATTAGTAATTGCAATATCCTGGATGCACATGTATCTTCTGGGTATAATTCTTAGGAACTGAAAATTTTATTTTTCTGCATATGAACCATCAAGGTATCTTGATTCTTTGCTGGATAAAATGCTCCTCTTACCCTGAGGCAGGATCTGACTCCAGTCTGAATTTCCTGTTATTCTCCACCTTGGGCCCTAAACTCCAGCCTTACAAAATTATCTTCAATTCCCGAGTATCCAGTGTCTTTTACACCCTGTGGACCATGGAGTCCAAGTAAGTCTTAAGAGTACAAATTTGATCATTTCAACTCATCTCTCTTTTGAATCCTTGAATGGCTTCATTGTTGTTGCCCATGGCTGTTCCTTGAACTGCCCCTGCCCACCTCTCTAGAACCATCTTATGCCACATTATGTGTAAATAATGCTCATCTTCATGCATAACTGATCATTGCATCAGGACCATTAGATATGGTATTGTCACTGTCTCTTAATGTTCTTCCTTCTCTGTTTTCCACTTAAGAGTAGATAATTCTATTATCCTCTAGGCTTTAACTTCAATGTCACTTCCTCAGAAATATCTCTACTTCCCTCTTCTCTCTATCCCCAAATTAAGTCTTCTTATCGAACATTTTCACTGTACTTTTAAAAGACAAATCACCTGTAGTCAACCCTTCAAATTTCCCACTAAAATAAAGATGCATGCAGGCGGCGACCTTATCTTGCCTGCTCCTGTAATCCAGTATGCAGCATATGGCCTGCCCCACAGTGGTTTTTAAATGAGCAATCAATGATTGATCTATATTATTTCTGTTGCCTGGAATCCTACTCTCTAGTGAAATGAATAACATTTCAAGATGCAAGTCAAACGTTACCTCTTTCAAGAAACTACCCTAATCTCTCCCTTAGATTTGAGTTTACTTTTTTCCCAGTACAAGTAATCATGTTTGGGGGTAGTCTGCTTGTGGAATGTGGAGATTATTTGTGCTCATGTCTGTTTCCTTTCTCATGTCTATCTTTGAGGACCATGACTGTGACTCATTTATTTTATACTGCCAGACCTAGCAAGGCATCTACACAGAGTACACACTAAAAACTATTTCTATTAATTAATTAATGGGTTCTTTCTCAATAATCACATTAATGTCTATTTCTCTTTGAGAAAATGAAGTGGGGAAAGTGGAGCAAACAAGGATATTGGGCATCCTGGATGTAGTCTGAGCTTTGTCACTGAGAGACCAGTGGAAAAATAGTTAACCTCTCTGATATCTAGCTTCCTTATCTTTAAGGGAAATGCCTGTAATGGGTCTTAAAAATTATAATTAAAGTCATAAATGTAAAAGGTGTAGAATATAAGACTGATTCTTTATATATGATGTGCATCAGTTTTTGACCAAATTCCTAATATCATTTGGTATACTTTTAAATATGCCTTTTCTCCTAAAGGGGGGTTGGAGGGAAAATTGCTTACTTGAAATTTAAGACTCACTGAACAAAACAAGTTAACAGAACTACCTCTGTTCAGTACAATTACAATGGATTGAGGCCCTGGACTAAATGAGTAATGTTATACAACGGAGATTAGGATAACAGACCTAGGGAGTATACTGCTCGAGTATAGATCCTAGATCTGCCACTTTTCAGCTATGTAACTTAAGGCAAGATACTTCTCTATGTCTCAGTTTCTCATTTGTATATGAGATGATAATTGTACTCACTTCAAAGGTTTGTGGTCAGAATTAAATGAGTTGCAGTTCCCCAAATGGGCCATGACCTTCATCATGGCCAAGCCTTTGTAGTAGCTGTTCCTCCATCTCCTCACTCCTCCATTTAGTCTCAGATTGTCTAGTCTATCCTGTAGGAAACTATTATGGCTTTCCAGATTTTGATGGCCCTCTTCTGTGTTTCCACAGTTCCTGATGCTAACTGTGCTGATACTCATAGTAGGTACAACTTTATTTCCATAAAATTCCTCTGCAGGTACCTCTGTAAGTGGCCAAGGCCACTGCCTGTGTGCCTGTCACTGCCACTGAAGCATGGATCTATTCTAGACTCAAGGCGGCCTGGTGAGAGAGAAGGTCTTTCTCCTTCTCCACACCCACTTTTATTTATTTATTTATTTATTTATTTTTATGCCCTTTTGAAGAGAACCTAAAGCAGTGCTGCTTATAACTCAACATCATACCGAGATTCTAAGAAGCTACTCTTTGGGGCTTAACATTTATATCTGGGGACTGGACAAGAGTTCATGAGCCTGGTCTGGCAGACAGAGCCAATACGCTGTTGTTTTCAGTCATTTCTCCTCTGACTGCCAACACTTTGCTATTGCCTTAAGTTTGTTTTCCCAACTCTCTTTTTACTCAGAATGAATTAATTCCCAGGGGGTTCACAAATCTTTCATGAAAACAGATTTCTGGGGATCCCATTTCAGCATTTCAATGAAAATAACTAACCTGGTCTAACTCTCAGCAATAGACATTTCCTAGGTGAAAGCTGAGTTCTCCATTGTATTAACACTGAGAAAAAAATCTCCCCTACATATTCTGTGGACTTTTGTGTGTGTGTGTGTGTGTTTCTTTTAAGTGTAGGGATAGTTTTACATTTCTTACATTGCAATATCTGTTCTTGCTTTTCAGCCAAATTAAATGCAGCCTCATGTACAAAAGGCAAATAAGTCAGTTGCAAGAAAAGATGAAATGAGAAGTTGGCCCAAGAGCACACAAAGGCACTAGCAATTGTGAATATACTATCCAGAATGGCTCCCATAAAAGTCAGGAAATGGTCCTCCAGGTAATAAAAGTTCAGAGTTAGTTACTGGAGTTTGTAAGAACTTAATATGCAATGTAGCCTTTCCCATTTAGTCAAATATCTCTGACATTCGAATGCAAGTAATTCCTTGTTTTATTACATTTTAAAAATTCAGTTAAAAATTATAAAAAAAAAAAGCAGTGCAGATTTGTGATGGGTATTAAATGTCAATGTAGTGCTCAACACACTCCACATCCATTCTCATCTTCCATGGCCATGACCCCATTTACCTTCACTCATTTGTTCATTTAATGAATATGTATTGAGCAGCCACAGTTAATATGTAAACAAATGAATGTAGTTGCATTCCAATAAAACTACATGTCTAACTGTTGAAATTCAGTACAATTTTTACATATCACAGAATATTCTTTTTTAAAATGTATTTCAGCTTCTAAAAAAATGTAAAAGCCATTTTTAGCTACTAGGTCATACACTGACAGACAGGGTTGGATTTAGCTCATAGACTATAGTTTGCTGACCTCTGGTTTAGAGAACTTAGCATATGAGTTCCATTAGAGGATGTGTAGGAGTTTTCCAAACAGACAAAGGCATCTAGATTGGAGAAATCACATTTAGGAAAGATAAAAGTATGTGAACAGGCATGACTCATTTGAAAAGCCAAAAATAGAATTATTGGCCCTTTAGGTTGGAGGTGGTGGAAAATACAGGGAAGGAGACTGAGGGATCCCCATGTACCATACTGGGAATTTGACTCCTAGTGAGTAGGCAATGAGGAAACATTGTGGAATTTGTGGCATAATGAGATTTGCACTTTAGAAAAGTCACTCTAGCAGCCAGGTGAAAGACTGATGAGAGAAGTCCAAGAGAGAAGGAAAGAAAAAAGAAAATTATTTTGGTAGTTCAGTGAAAGATACATAGTACCAGTAATCTATTATTTCTGTGAAATTTTCTATTTTCCCCACAGATGCCATACCCTTTACAGACTCAGAACCACTGCAAATTATATACCTTTCTTTCTGGAATTTTTTTTTTCTTTTTGCTTCTCTTTAATTACTTAGCTCCTTCTCATCCTTTNAAGCAGAGGCTTTAACCCACTGAGCCACCCAGGCGCCCCAGGTTTTCATTTTAATTTTACTTCTCCAGATAAGCTCTCATTGACCCTTCAGATAGGATTCAAAGCCTTGCGATACGCAACCTTAGGACATTACACTTCTCTGTTTCAATGATCACACCCAGGAGATCCGCTCAATGTTGGCCTTCTGTGCTAGACCGTAGACCATATGTCCACCCCTATATCCCAGTGCTTACTTCAGAGTAGATGCTCAGTGAATATTTGCAGTGGCCATGAAGTTGAAAGAGAGGATATTTATGAAGAAGAACTGACAGGATGGATAATATCAGGTTAAGGATAATTACTAGATTTGGATGACAAAGTGGTTGGTCAGAAAGGATAATAACAAAGGATAAAAGTCATATTTGAAGCAGTTGTGGAGGGTTGATTTTGAAGTTCCTGTAGCACATCTGAGGGGACATACCAGGAAATACTTTGTTTGCTTCCCACTAGGCTAAACTGACCCTTTTACATCTGTTCTAGCAATTGCAGTAACCTATGCCTTAGTTTCTGTTTTGAACTCTTTTCTACCAACAAATGCTAAGATTTAGAACTCTCTCAAAAACATCACTTCTGGGGTACCTGGGTGGCTCAGTTGTTAACGGTCTGCCTTCGGCTCAGATCATGATCCCACATCCTGGGATCAAGCCCCACATCAGGTTTCCTGCTCAGCGGGAAGCCTGCTTCTCCCTCTCCCACTCCCCCTGCTTGTGTTCCCTCTCTCATTGTGTCTCTCTCTGTCAAATAAATAAATAAAATCTTTAAAAAAAAAATCACTTCTAATATGTTATTTTTTGCTTCGGAAGTTAGTTAGACTTCTGTCTTTTCTCAACATGGAACCCAGGTCCCCTAAACTGATTCCATTTCTCTGTTTTGCCTTATTTCCTTAATTCCCCAGTGTAAGTATTCTCTGGTCAGAATTGTCCCCCTGTTTTCCAGCATTTTCACCATTGTTTTCCCTGCCTTTATTTGTTCTGTCCCTCTGGGGAAAAATCCTGTTTGGAATTCCCTTTTTGGCTAACCTAAAGATAATCTTCCTCTAAAAGCCAATTTAATTTCCATCTTTCCTTTGATGTTTCCTTGAACAAATTAAATGTACAAAACTTGTCCTTCCTTGATTTGCCTTAGTGCATGAGGATTATTTCTCTGATAATAATAATGCCTTCCATTTTGGGGTGCCTAGTGTGGGCCAGCCCCCATGTAATCTCATACCATCTGTACAACAGATCTTCTGAGGTAGTTATTACTTACTTTTTGAAATATGGAGATTCTAAAATTCAGAAAGTTTAATTTTAACTCCACCAATGACTTACAGTTGGTAAATAGTGGCTCCAGGTGTGACTCTCTACAAGGCTCACACTGCTACTTACTATGTTGTGTGAAAATAAAGTTGTTTTTTTTTTTAATTTAAGACGATGAAATGTGGGGTCTCACTTTAAATATTTTCTCATAGAGTCAATATAATGTCATATGCTTTGGGCTTAGAAGCCCACGATTTGGATGGCCCTTTTCCAGCTGAATGACCACAGGGAAGTCACAAAGAATTCTTTGGCCTCTGTCTATTCATCTGAAGAATAAGAACCCAGACTGCTTAAGAAATTAAAAAATGAGGTGATTATGTGACAATACTTTGAAAATTGTGAAACAATAGACATAATGCAAGTACTGTTGTTAGTAAATGTGTTGAATAGAATCTCAGTATAAATTAAAATTTTAAAACTCACAAATAAAATAAAACTGAAGGAATTAAGAAGTCGTCACAGTTTATACATCCACCAAAGAGAATAATTTAGGTATTTATTGAGGATCAGCTATGAAAAATAAATTCAGTGGACGATTTTTAAAAAGATGGTCTATACTCTCAAGAAGCTTTCTTTCCTAAGGCAAATACTCTGTATGTATAGCTTTGTTTTATATATATATTATATTATACATATATAATATAATATATATATACACACACAACATATGTGATTAAAATTTTGGAGATATCTATAAATAGATATAGATATATAGGTATGTGTATGAATTATATATTTATATATTTAATTTGCTCAATTCTCTTTACTTAATTCTCTACATTGGCAGTTTCAACTGTTCTTTCTGCTTTCTTAGCACATGGTAAAGAATTGATTTTATTTTATAATTGTCTCCTTACCTGTGTGTCTTCCAGGATTCATCACTGCAGTCCTATCATCTAACATAGAACCTTGCATATCAGTAATTAATTAATGTGAAAGGAAGGAAAGAAGGGAAGGAAAGACAAATGGAGGGAAAGAGAGTAGGAAGAAGAAAAAATCTAGGTCACTTTGTGAACATTTGATTTTTCCTTGGATAATTTCCTAAGTAAGGAGAATTTTCAAATTCTGGAGTCACAATGATCATCTGTTTACAAGTCTTCCTTTTCACTTGCACATAGATTTTATTGCTAGATCATCTTTCTTCCTGTGGCTTTTTTCAGTTTCATTCTTTGTCCAGCCCATAGTCTTGCTGATTCATTGCCTAAAATCAACGACTAAGATCTTAATTTAAGCAAAAGCCAAGTAAAACTATATTGAATGAATAAATCATGGAAAGCGCCAGGTTAGTTAGTGAAATTTCAAGCTATGTTTCCCTGAATATGAAGACTTTTCAATAAGGATTGACAACTCTTAGACTTGTGGTCTAATAAAAGGAGGTGAACTGGGCCTCAAACAATCGAGGTTTGAAAAATCCCTTCCCCACTATTAGATCTGTGACTTGAGGTATGTCACTCAGTGTCTATGGGCCTCAATGTCTCAGCTTTAAAAAGAGGGTTTTAATTCCTACTCTGAAGAGATTTTGAGGAGGATTAGAAATGATATACATAAAACATTTAGCATAATACCTGGCTCAGGGAAGAAAAAAAATTTTTTTTTAATTTACAAAATGCACTAGTTTTTGTCAAATGACTATTACAGATATTACAATAATAAATTGCTTAGTAATTTAAAGAAAGACATATGATTAGCTACTAGCAATGCCTGAGAATGTAATAAGGACATAAATATCAATTATTGAACAATAGATATTGAATGCATTTCTAAAACATGAAATGATTAATACATATTATTTTTTTGGGCAGCTGTGGGCTCAGTTGGTTAAGTGTCCAACTCTTGATTTCAGCTGACGTCATGATCCCAGAGTGATGTGATCGAGCCCTGCCTCGGTTTCCACAGTAGGCAGGGAGTCTGCTTGAGATTCTCTCCTCTTCCCTCTTCCTCTGGCCCTCCTGCTCTTTCTAAAATAAATAAATAAATATTTTAAATACATAGATAAATATTATTTGATGATGATGGTCTTGTTTGCCAGATTTTCACATCCTGTTCATTCCCTTTAAACATGGCCTATCATACTACTTGAAAAAAATAAATGGTAGTCTGAGGATCTTGGAAAAATACAACAAGCAGCCAAACCTAGTGAATAATGGCAAGAGAAAGTCCTTCAGAAATGGTCCTGTTGGGCGCCTGGGTGGCTCAGTGGGTTAAAGCCTCTGCCTTCGGCTCAGGTCATGATCTCAGGGTCCTGGGATCGAGGCCTGCATCGGGCTCTCTGCTCCGCAGGGAGCCTGCTTCCTCTCTCTGCTTGCCTCTCTGCCTACTTGTAATCTCTCTCTCTCTGACAAATAAATAAATAAAATCTTTAAAAAAAAAAAAAAAAAAGAAATGGNCTTGTAATCTCTCTCTTTGTGTCAAATAAATAAATAAAATCTTTAAAAAAAAAAAAAAAAAAGAAATGGTCCTGTTATGTAAGTCTGGTTGAGCGATTATAAAATCGCACAAGTTATGTAATGTGTCAACATTGTAAGGCTTGAAAGAATCTAAGAGAAAAAGCAAGTGCATGCATGCTAGAAAGTGACGTAAAGAGTGAGGTGCTGCTCACCCTGTCCTCATGATTCCCATACAAGCTAACAGGCCTAAAGGTAGCTTTTCTTGTAGAAAATACTCCCTACTTGCCAGAAAGAGAAATCCATGTTTCCTATTTACCTAGTTGCTGTCTGTACTCATTTTACTGTGGCTTCCTGAACACACTATGAAAACTAGTGACTCTATGAACTCATAATGAATTCCAGAAGTCATCTTTTATTCATAAAAGTATGTTCATAAAAACATTTCCAGGAATTCCTAAAGCACATTCACTTCTCAGTACAGCAATGGATCTACCTACCTTCTAAAATCTTGAAAATCTTCTTTATCTTCCATAGCGTTAAGAAAGACTGCTGCCGTCCTTGTATGAAAGCGTGCCTATCCATTATTGGTTGCTTAGTGTCCCTTCCACTTGTGCATATTGGTTTTCATTTGGCATGCTGCCTATGCTCGCTGTGACTCTTTCCTATCACATCACAAGCTATGGGACAGTTTTGGTTAAAACCCTCTCTTTAATTGGAAGCCTAACCTTTCAGGGTTCTTTTTTGTCACTCTGAACAGGGCTGGATTACAGAAATGGACTAAAACTGATCTTGTTGCACATATTGGCCGCACTCCTTTGGTTTTGTGCAAAAGCCTTCCAAATCTAACCACAGGATGTCAGCGAACTGAGCATCCAAATATATATGTAAGAGCCAAGGCTTAGGCCACCTGAAAGTATCTGATATCTCTCTTCGGTGAGCTTGCATATTTTCTTACAAATAGAGCTACTTTTAAATCCTCCTACTGTACAGTGAGTTCATGCGAGGACAGACATTTCTTACTCAATACCGCACCTTTTTGGAGACTTTAAAGGCTGGATATGGTTCCCTTGTTCGTAGGTCTGATAATATCAAATGTTGTTCTAAGGTTGATTTGTATTTATGTAATCCCTAGTGTTATAACATAAATACCTAAACCAATCTTTCGATTTTGTTTTCCTGAGCTACAAAGCCTATAACCTTGCATGCCATACAGAGATATAAAGAATCTATAGTCATATTACAGACTTGGAATGTATGCTTAAGAATGCATTTCTGGGAGACTCAAAGANAGATATAAAGAATCTATAGTCATATTACAGACTTGGAATGTATGCTTAAGAATGCATTTCTGCATTCTTAGAGACTCAAAGGTTTAGCTAAGCTCTACCAATTGGTTTACAATTTCCATCTCCTCTCCCCTCCCTTTCTTTCTTCCTCAATTCGAACATGGCACCTGCATTGGTTATTAATCAGAAGTGTGTGCTTTAAAAAATGGTTTGCAGTTTTTCATTTCCTCTCCCAGGAAACATTTTATGTATGTGCAGTTCTAATCTAATCTGTCCTTTGAGGTTTTTGAGAAGTGCTCCCTAAACTATAAGAACTAAGAACTTTGGGAAAGGTGGCAAAAACAGGGGAGTCATCTGCCCCAGACCGTCAGTTTTGTAAAATTTCTTCAGGACCCTGACAACTACACACTGAATAAAGCAGCCATCCATTGTCACCGTTACTGCTCCATGTGCCTGTGCCCTGTTGATGGCAAATCATCCTAGAGAAAGCTAAGTAACTTGTACCACTTTTATTATCATCTGCAAAAGTTGTCCCTACGAGACAGTTTATTGGGTGCTAGAGCCATAATATGAAGAAATATCACAGGAAACTTTAAATTAGATAATTGAAAGCTTTCCAAGAATCCAAGGTATCTGTTTATAACCATGAGTGCTGTTTTTTATGTTTGAAACTAGAATAAGGCAAGTTAATAATAATAATAAAATACTTTTGATAATAATAGTAATAATGACACTGAGTAAAATCTTGAGAGTAGATATTTTTTTGCTGGTCATTGTGCTGTTTTCCAATATTTCTTCTTCCCTCTTAATCCTTACATTAGCCATATGAGACACTACCTCCATTTTACAGATAAGGAAACTAAAGAATTACACATCTAGGGGCATCGGGGTGGCTCAGTCAGTTAAGTGTCTGCCTTCAGCTTGGGTCATGATCCACGGCCCTGGGATTGACTCCCTGCTCAGAGCCTGCTCCTCCCTCTCCCTCTCCCTCTACCACTCCCCCTGCTTGTGCTCTCTCTCTGCTAAATAAATAAATAAATAAATAAAATCTTTTTAAAAAAAGAATTATAGGGCACCTGGGTGGCTCAGTGGGTTAAAGCCTTCGGCTCAGGTCATGATCCTGGGATCGAGGCCCACATCGGGCTCTCTGCTCAGCAGGGAGCCTGCTTCCCCCTCTCACCTCTCTCTCTGCCTGCCTCTCTGCCTACTTGTAATCTCTCTCTCTGTGTCAAATCAATAAATAATATCTTTAAAAATAAATAAATAAAAAATAAAAAATAAAAAAAGAATTATACATCTAATTAATAGCAAATTAATAGTAGTAACAATAGTTACGATAACAATAACAATAATAATTGCTATTTTAAGAAATTTGCACATATTATTCAATTTCATCTTTAATAACAAGCCAGTGACATAGGATCTAGAATTAGAGGGTGCCTGGGTGGCTCAGTGGGTTAAAGCCTCTGCCTTCAGCTCAGGTCATGGTCTCAGGGTCTTGGAATCGAGGCCCGCATCAGGCTCTCTGCTCGGCGGGGAGCCTGCTTCCTCCTCTCTCTCTGCCTGCCTCTCTGCCTACTTGTGATCTCTCTCTCTCTGTGTCAAATAAATAAATAAATAAATAATCTTTAAAAAAAAAGGATCTAGAATTAGAAATTTTATACATGAGAGAACTGAGGCACAGAGAGTTTAAAAAAATTGTCCAAGGATACTCAACAAAAAATGGTAGAGCTGGGATCTGGACCCAGGCATTTGGCTTCAAAATCAAGGTCACTAAGCCTTGTGCTATACCATCTATCCAGAAGCAAAGTATAATTAAATGTAGATATTGTTTTTTTTTTAATGATTTTATTTATTTATTTGACACAAAGAGAGAGATTACAAGTAGGCAGAGAGGCAGGCAGAGAGACAGGGAGAGGAGGAAGCAGGCTCCCTGCGGAGCAGAGAGCCCGATGCGGGCCTCGATCCCAGGACCCTGAGATCATGACCTGAGCCGAAGGCAGAGGCTTTAACCCACTGAGCCACCCAGGCGCCCAAATGTAGATATTGTTAATAAATATCTAGCTCATAACAACAACTTCTCATTTATTTTATTTTAATAATAGAGCACAGCTGCTACTAGGAAGAATAAAATAGTGCACCACTCCTGGTTACTGAAGCTAAGCATGACATAAACAGAGCAGCTAGGGAGAACAACCCTTCCCAAATTGCCAGTACCTCCCCAGTTTTATTACAGACAGTCCCACATCCCAGGAAATCTTTCAGTTCTAGATAAAGAAAGACAGTTGGTATTAGTAGTATAGACTGTCAACATTGTTTTCCTTGAGGCTTAGGTCCACTCCAATATCAATTTCAACTGGAGGTTACCCAGCAGAGAATTAAGACATCCTACATAGTAAGCTTGGCAAATAAATCTTATTCTAAGGCTCCTGTTTTAACACTTAGCATCTTTGTAACTTTCAACATGCCAAATGTTCATACCTAGAAAGGACTCAGTAAAACTGAATTAGGATTAAGGAATGTACCAGTGGTAAGAAAGAAATATACCACACACGTACCATTCAAATATTTCTGATTTCTTCTTCTCTCTACCATACTATACAAAAGCCAGCATTTACTAAGGATCTTTACTAGGAGTTTGGGCTCTGTGTGCTAATGAGTAGGAACAGAAGAGCACTTCTGGCACAGCAAATGTCATATGCAAAGGTAAGAAAGTCAAATGGATTTGGTGTTTTAGAGGAATCTCAAAAATCTTTCTGTGGATGGGCATAGCATGAGATAGAGGGACTGTAACACATAACTTCTAAAATAACTTTGGTTAGTAGGTTTTCACATTTGTCCCAAGAATGGGCCTACAGTAATAATTTTATTAACAACAATACTAATAAGTACTTTACTGAGCACTTACTATGTTGCAGACCACGTGCTATTTACTTCAGTTTTCTCTGGTTAGCATAGTTGACCTACAACTATGGAAAGTAAACATAATTTCCAAAATAAAAAAGTAAAAGTTAGTGAGATGAGTAGCAATATTTTAAATTCTTGCAAATTTTCCACAGCTTCATGAAATATAACTAACATATAATATAGTATAAGTTTAAGGTGTACAATGTGATAATTTGATATATATTTATGATTACCACAGTAAGGTTACTTAACACATCTATCACCTCATAGTTACCTTTTTTGGTGGTAGGAACTGTTAGCAAGTTTCAAGTAAATGATACAGTATTGTTAACTATAGTTATTCACATTGTAGGTGAGATCCCCAGAACTTATTCATCTTATAACTGGAAGTTTGTACCCTTTGACTATTATCATCCATTTTCTTCACATACCCTCCACCCCCAGCAGCCACCAATCTATTATTTCTATGATTTCAGTTTCTTTTCAGATTTCACATATAAGTGAGATCATACAGTGTTTATCTTTTTCTGTCTGACTTATTTTACTTAGCGTAATTCCCTTGAGGTTCATCCATTTTGTCACAAATGACAGAATTTCCTTCTTTCTCATGGATAAATAATATTCCAGTGTGTGTGTGTGTGTGTGTGTGTGAGAGAGAGAGAGAGAGAGAGAGAGAGAGAGAGTGTGTGTGTGTGTGTGTGTGCATGCGCACACGCATCACATTTTCTCTATCCAATCACCTATTTACAGGCACTTTGGTTGTTTCTGTGTCTTGTCTTTTATAAATAATTCAGTGAATATGGAGGTGTAGATATGTCTCTTCAAGATAGTGATTTTATTTTTTTGTTGTTTGTTTGTTTGTTGTTGATATATACCTAGAAATGAGATTGCTGGATCAAATGATTTTTCTATTGTAAAATGTTTGGGGAAACTTAATTCTGTCTTCCATAGCAGCTATAACAATTTACATGCCTACCAACAGTGTCTTCCCGGGTTGGGGAGCAAATCTGCATTCCAGCCCAACTGCTGAGCATAGCCCCTCTGGGAAGTGTGGTTATAGATACCTAGCAGCAGCAGAGCACATCCTATGGCCTTTATGATTAGGGAGACAAGCCAGCAACTCTGCCCAACTGTTAAGCATACCCTCTGGCCCCAGATAACCAGGGAGCCTGAACAGTGATCCTGAGTAGCCTCAGAGTCCAGCCTATAGTACCATTCAGCCATGGAGTTCAGTCTACCACCCAACCCAGTGATGAAGCTTAGCACAGAGCTCTGCTTAATTGTTGAACAGAGCTTGCAGCCTCATCCAGCCAGGGAACCCAGCCAGTGACCCCGGGCACTCATGGAGCATAATCTGTGACTCCACTCAATCAGGAAGTCCGAATAGCAATCCTGCCTGACTGCAGGATCCAGCTATGGTACTCTCCGTCTGACCTCCGAGCATGGGCAGTAGCCTTGCCTTACTAGCGAACCCAATAGCAAATTCTGCTTGCTTATAGACACTACCAGCTGATTCAACAAGCTTACTCCAAACTAAGCTGACTTGCTAAGGTCTTTCCTTGCCAACAAATCCATAAATTCTAGTAGAGGAGACTCTATACTCAAAAGTACACATACCAGTGCCAGAATACAAGGATCACAAAGGATCAGGTAAACATGGCACTATCAAGGGGAACTAATAAAGCTCCAATAACTGACTCTAAAGAAATGGAAATCTATGAACTGTCTGACAAAGAATTCAGAATAATCTTCTTAAAGATGTTGAGTGTACTATAAGAACACACAGATAAGAAACAGTATTAGGAAAACAATGCATGAGGCAAATGAGGAGTTCAACAAAGAAATAAAGACAAACCATTAAAAAATAAATAAAACTAGACAGAAATTCTAAAGCTGAAGAGTACAATGCCTGGACTGAAGAATTCAATAGAGAGCTTCAAGAGCTGACTTGACGAAGTAGGAGAAAATCAATGAATTCAAAGACAGATCTTTTGAAATGACCCAGTTAGGAGGAAGAAAAAGAATGAAGAAAAATAAAGAAAGCCTACCTTCTTTGGATGGTCTGCTATCAAAAGAAACAATGTATGCATTATGGGAGTACTGAAAAGAGACAAGAAAGAGAAAGGGGCAGAAAAGCAATTCAGAGAAGTAGATGAAAACTTTGCCAACTTGGGGAGAGAAGTGGGCACCCAGATTCATGGATTTCCAAATAGGCTGAAACCCAAAGGGCTACACCGTGCTTACCATGTAAACCTCATGGTAAACACAAAAGAAAAACCTGTAGTAGGTTCGCAAAAGGTTATGATAGAGGAGTCAAAGCATACCTCCACAGAAAATCATTAAATCACAGAGACAACAAAAGAGGAAAGAACAAAGGACAAAGGACAAAGAATCTACAACAATCAGAAAACAATGAACAAAATGACAATAGCAATGACAATAGTACATAAAAATAGTAGCTAAAATGTCTAAAAAATAGTACCTAAAAATAGTACCTAAAATGACAATAGTACCTAATAATAATTACTTTAAACATAAATGATTAAATTCTCCAGTGTTACAAATTTCTCAAATTAATGTTTGGCTTAAATATAGTTGATTCTGATATCTACATCTGCATTAAAAATGTGATCTGTGGGTTTCGATTGAAGTTTATTCATCATATATTGGGCTCTGCACTGGATGACAGAAATATGATGAACAAAACCAATGTGATCTCTTTACTCATGGAGCCTACAGCCTACTGAGGGATGCAGTCCATCAACCATGATCATGCCAATAGCTTCCTACCTGCGTCTACAATAACAATTCTGTGATAAAAGCAGAGGATGCTCTAAGGGTGCCTGACCAGGGAAAATGATCTAGGCTGAGGAATCTGGGATTAGGTGATTTGTGTATAACCACCCTACAATATTCAGAAAAAAGGAAAAGCACATTTTCAGATGTTAATGAATTTGTTCATTTTTTAAAATAAAATTCATTATTAGCAAACTCACATTGAAGAAATCAGCTAGACAGATGGAAAATTTGGATTCCACGCAGATTCATGTCTTTCTATCAGCTAGCAATTAGACACGTGAAAGCATATTCTTAAACCATAATGTGTCAAAGATTTGCAGTTTTAAAAGCAATACTGTCAGGCTGCTAAACTTACAAAATTATCCAATTTTTTATTACTGCTTTTGATTTATATGTTCCCAAAGGCAAGGTTTGGAAATCTTCCCATTTTAGTTATTGCAGGCACTGGAAAAAATAAAAAACATTAACATATAGTTTTTACTTTCTTAAAACTATATTAGAGTCTTTCAAGGGATCAAACTTTATTAATATATTCTCTTTGGAACACTGAATATTCTGCTTTCTAGGTAGAAACAAAGACAATAAAATGAGTGTTTGGGGATTCTGGAAATACCTAGTCAACCCTCCTGAATTTTGAATAGGAACCGGAGATAAATGAGCAGCCCTATAATGTTAGACTGGCAAACACAATGCAAGCTGGTGGGTTGAAATGAGCCTCTGCTACGTCCTCTCTCCAATCTAGATCTAGAAGCCTCCTATAGATTTTCAGAGCTATCACTATAACTGAACTGACCACAAGGAAGATCCCAGCCTGCCTCTGTGGGGCTAAAAGCTCTGACCTGGTGAACAGAAGTGGACCAGAATGGGAGAGGCCTGAGGATAGGCAGATCCCAAAAAGCCAAGTGGAATCTGAGTAAGGGGGCCCTGTGATCCCTGTTTTTACTCTCAGCGATGGATGTCTTTCCTCTTCTTCCCCCACTCCTCCTCCTCCCCCACTCTTGTAGGAATAAGCTAGTGGAAGAAGAGAGAAAAGACTAAGGAAAGAACTTGGAAAAAGAGAGAAAACATTTGGTCCCTCCAACTATTATGCCTTTTTTTTTTTTAAAGATTTTATTTATTTATTTGACAGAGTAAAAGAGCACAAGCAGGGGGAGATGCAGAGGGAGAGGGAGAAACATGCTCCCCGGTAAGCAGGGAGCCCAATGCGGGGCTCAGTCCCAGGACCCTGGGATCATGACCTGAACCAAAAGCAGACAACCAACTGACTGAGCCACCCAGGTGCCCCTAGTATGCAATTTAAAATCAGGGTACAGGAATAAATAGTTTCCCTTATTTGTTACCTTCATTGTTTCTCTCTGTTGTGCCTAATACTAGAAGCAGTGGAGCACAAAAGAACCTAAGAACTTCATCTCTCATCTTCCCACTTCCAACCAACCCATGAAATCTGGCTTGAAAAACTGACATATTAGTATGGAATCTAGACTTCCAGAAACCTATCCTAGAGATGATTTACTTTTAAAAATAGCAAGGTTTGGGGGTGGTACATGGTAAATAAAGAGCTTTGTAATCAGAGACCCAACTCTCCCTCAACATATTTTCCAAACTGGTATAATCTTTAGTGAGTTACTTAACTTTCTGAAACAGTTTCATCTATATAATTGAGGTCAAGATTCTTAAAGTAGTATTAGATTAATTTGTTTAAAAAAAATTGAATGAGAGTATACATGCACAAGCAATATTCAAATAAATCACTATTCAACTAAATGTTCGGTTCCTTCTTATTGATTACGATTTTATTTGAAGGTGGATGAGAAGTATAATGTCCCTGACATATGAATGTACTTTATTTGGTTTTTCAAAACTTTCAGTAAAGTTCCCAGGGAAGAGTACTTCTTAAAGATACCCCTTCCTTCTTTCCTTCCTTCCCTCTCTCCGTCCCCCTTCCTTCCTTCCTTCCTTCCTTCCTTCCTTCCTTCCTTCCTTCCTTCCTTCCTTTCTTCCTTCCTTCCTCTCTCCCTCCCTCCCTCCCTCTCTCCCTCCTTTCTTCCATCATTCCTTTCAGGAAGGGTCTAGTCCAGAGAGTATGCCTTTTTGTATTAAGTGTTGGGTATAATTTTAAAACTCCCTTGAGAGTAAGATTTTTTGGTGCCATTTATTACATGAAAAAGATTTTAGTGCTTTATTTACAAAATGCCCAATTAAAACGTAATCCATCATAGTTCAGCATTAACATCAGAATTAGAAATGCATGAAGTAATCTCTGTACTTGTCATTTAAAACTTACTTAAATTACTAATAGCACTCTGAATTGAAGGCTTTTTACAATCCAACACTGATTTATTACACCCCAGACATCACTGCCAAGGAGCCATACATTTTACAAAGTAAAATAAACTCAACTCTGAGGTCCTCAAAATATTACTCTGTTTAGTGTTAATGTTTCTAAACACACACACAGACAAAAATGGGTGCTCGTTATTATATTAGACTTAATTTGTTGTGTTTTTTAAATTTTATAGATTTTTTAAAAAATTTAACCATGACTTTAATCCACTGTCAATTTATTATAACTTTCTTAAGTAAAGTAGTATACTTTAATTGCTTCTTTCTCCCTTCCTTCCTTTCTTCTTCCTCCTTTCTTTTCCTCCTCCTTTTTTTTTAATCTTAAATATTTAAAATAATAGCAAAAAAAAAGTGGATCTATGAACATAACACAAGGCGGTATAGGCCTCGGGTAAAAAGGAGGTATTTCTCCATTTGCCTACATACATACCTACTCCATTGTTTTGTTCTGTTTTTTGTTTTTTTTTTACAAAGAAGTCAGTGAGTCTGTCCATACAGTGCATCCATCCTAAGGAAGGAAAAAAAAACTGCTCATTTTTCAATTTTAATTATTGGTCTATGTGGTCCAACACACCATTTATTCATCTGCCATGTATTTGTATAGGTTAAGCAAAATGGCTCCTGGCAAAAAAAGAAAAAATAATTACTGGTATAATATGTAAATATATGCTAGGATATCCTCTAAAACTGTTGATAGGGGAATTCTGCTTTTGCAGAAAATACTTCTATCACAATTGCCAAGATAATTTAATTTCAGCATATGTAGCACCAATTAGTGCATTCAATATGGTCCTACAGCTTTGTAATAATACCCCTTTTCCCAAAAACCTCCACACCCATATCAGAAAGATGCAGATGTTTCCAGATCCTTGTTGTGCATCACAGTTATACGGGGAGGGCCCAGCAAGTAACTAGCCTGAATATTTTGTCCCTAGAATTTATTTTTTTGTTATTGTTACACTCCTAACATAGTTTGGGCAATAGTTCTGCCGAATTGTTAGTATTTTTTGTTTGTTTCAATTAATGGGTTAAAAAAACTTGTTAGTTAATATTGTTTATTTTTTAATTTTATTTATTTATTTAAGATTTTATTTATTTAGTTGACAGAGAGAGAGAGATCACAAGTAGACAGAGAGGCAGGCAGAGAGAGGGGGGAAGCAGACTCCCTGCTGAGCAGAGAGCCCGATGTGGGTCTCGATCCCAGGACCCCGAGATCATGACCCGAGCCGAAGGCAGAGGCTTTAACCCACTGAGCCACCCAGGCACCCTAATATTAAGTTTAACTCTCATATATGTTTATGGAAAGACTGCTCATAGATGTTAAAGGATCTCGTATACTGTAGTCATCTAATAAATGTTATAATGAAGTATCATGGTGTGCTTATGTAACTTAAATAAATTCAGTTATATGTGTTCAGAGTGCAGAGAGAGAGAGATTGGCTGATTTTATCCACTGCCCACAGGATGAGTTTACAGCTCTGAGTGAGCATGAAATGGAAGATATGACTCTGCTGTTCTCAGTTTTTTCTGTTCTCAACTACCTGAATGTAAGCATCTTGGTGCATGTAGTAAGTGTAGTCTTCACTTTTAAACATGCAGTAAATACGTTTTACTAAATGCTAACTGTCAACTGTTGCTAAACCAAGGAAATAGCTCTATCCTGAGACTGGAGGAAAATTTTTTTGGATTTAATGAAGTTGTACTTGAAGGTCATTTTCAAGGGCATTATTTATTTTATTTCATTTTTACTTTGAGTAATGACTGTAAAACTAGTTCTCATTTAAGATGCTACTATGCTGTAAATCTGTTAGTAGTCAGAACTATAATTTAGTTTAGAATCATCAATACTTTTATTTTAAAGATTTATTTATTTACTTAGAGCACACACATGAGTGGGGGAGGGGGTAGAGGAAGAGGGATAGCATCTCAAGCAGATTCCACTCTAAGCATGGAGCGCCACATGAGGCTTAATCTCACGAGATCATGACCTGAGCAAAAATCAAGAGTCCTAGGCTTAACAGACTGAGCCGCCCAGGCGCCCCTAGAATCATCAATAATTTTTGATAGAGATTAGGAGAAAATTATAGTGTGAATGGGAAAAATTACCTCATTTTTATACTAAAGTGCCAATATTTTGGTTGCTATTTTATAACTAAAGTAAGATGTTGAAGAGATTTTCTAAATTTAGACCAAGTTCCAGTGCAAATCTAGAATTCACTGGGACATGAATCAAGGACACCATGGATTTCTATTTAGTGAAAGAGCTAAAAATGAGTGAATGCTCATAAAGGCTATAATTTCGTAGAAATTGAGTTTTAAGTTAATAAAAACAATGTTATGTGATTGGACAAAGTAAACAAATATATAGATTTTTCTCTTTTGCATTCTGTTTTTTTTAATTAACGATGCCCAAATAATATATTGGAGTATAAATATAAAAGTGTAGTTTGAGAAAAAGTTTACTATGTTTTTTTTAACCTAGCGCATTATGATGTATTGTTGAACAAAACTTACCATTTAGATTTACTAATGTGTTAATGCACAATGAAAACGGGTTAAATAAAAGAAAGATGTAATAACCTTAGCAGTAGTAGGAAACATGATTGAATACTTCGTATGTGATCGGCATGGTGATAAGTGCTTTTCTTACGCGATGTAACTTAATCTTCAGAGCCTGGGTATGTAGTGGGTATTATTATTACTAGCCACCATCCTTTACCAATGAGGAAGTCAAGATATAGAGAGCTTTGATAATTTTTCCAAGAATCACATATAGAAAATGTTAGAACCAGTTCTGAACCTAAATTCAAAAACCCATTTAACAACTACTATATAATTTTGACACAGTTTATAACTAAAAACAGTTTATAAAAATTTAAAGATGGAAGCTCATAAACTAGAAGCGAATACCCTTCATTCAAAACCTTTGTAAAGGGACGCCTGCCTGGCTTAGTCAGTTTAGCCTCTGCCTTCCACTCAGGTCATGATCCCAGAATCCTGGGATGGAGTCCTTCCTTCATTGGGCTCCCTGCTCAGCCGGGAGTCTGCTTCTCCTTCTGCCTGTTGCTTCCCCTGCTCATGCTCTCTCTCTCTCTTTCTCTCTCTGATAAATCAATCAATTAATAAAAAAAAAAAAAAAACAACCCACCTTTGTAAGTCATTAATTTGTTTATATATATATGTATATATGGGTATATGTATATATATATATGAATGGAAGAATGAAAGAATGAATATACATATATTCATTCTTTCATTCTTAAACTGTCTCACACTCCTTCTGCCCTGCTACATTAGGAATCAATGTAGTCATTGTTTTTGTCATCAACGCTTATCTTTTGTAGTTGTTATTGTCAGGATGGTGAGTATTATTCTCCTCTGCCTCAAAATGAGACACCAGGTTTGCATTGCAAGAATTCAGAAGCAGAGCCAGGAGGGGCTGACAATGGTGGTGGCAGTGCAGCCACTGTTTATTTTGACTCTGCCAGTGGTCACTTACTTGCTTCCAGAATAATGCAGCTGCAGTTGTGAACTTAACGACTATCCTGGTCCCTACCTCTTCTTCACAGTCAAAAGAGTTGTCTCTACTCCCATCCTGTACCACTTGACCAATTTTTCATTTGTGGCACTCTGTTTTCACTTCTGACCTGCTACACACTGAAACTTCCTTGCCAAGGTTCTAAATCATCATTTTGTTGCTAAATCAAATAAATATTGGAAATTATTTTCTCAGTTGACTGAACACTATCATTAGCCACAGCTGACCATTTCCTTCCTTTTGAATATACTCAAGTTTGTTTCCTAGTGCTTTAATGTCCTATCACCTGCCTGGCCATTTTTCTCAGTTTTCCCACGTTAATCTTGTAAATGTGTGTTTTACATCACTGCAGTAGACATTTTCATCCCTTCCTTCTGGCTACAGAGGTTGAATTAGAGATAGCCACATGACCCAAATCAGGTCAAATAGAGCCAAAGAGATTCTCTGCTAGGACTTAGGCTGAAGCCATCAAGGAGTAATTATGTTCTGTCTGCTGAGATTGCTGGCAGTGAAAATGATATAAGGACAGTGTTGCTGGGGGTCAGGAAAATGAGGCCATTACTGTGGAAAGCACATAAAAACAAAGTCCTGACAAATTCAGTTAATTTCTCTGGATCCAGATGGGTCTGAAGCTCTAAATATACATCTGAATTTTTCCATAATATGAGTCAATACATTTCCTTGATTGCTTGAGTGAGGTTTCATATCATTTGCAAATGAAAGTTTTTGATGATAAAATACTCCTCTCCCACCTACTCACCCATCCCCACTGAGTAAACATAATTTTCTGTTAGAAATCTCATTTTGGGTGTTCTCCTGGCACCACACACTCAATGCTCCCATTTCTATTCACTCTATTTTCTAACCAGAAACTTGGGCATGATTGTTGACTCTTTCCTCACCTTTAGCTCACCTCTTCATCCAAATAAATCATCTGGTCTTATTAATTTACTCCTAAATTTTTACTTATTTCATCTAATTCTCCTTATTCTTGCTGTCCCAAGGTAAGGTACACCACTATCTCTTGCTTGGATTTCTTTAACCATGTCCCAACTGATTTACTTGACTGCAGTCCATCCTCTGACTTGTGACCAGAGTGATGTGTGTCCAAAGTGCAAATCTGACTATAATAGTCTGTTTAAGACTTTGTATGGCTCTCCTTTGCCCACAGAGTAATAAGACCCCCAATTCCTTACCATGGCCCCCATCATGATCTGGACCGGACTTACCCCTCTAGCCTCAGCTCCTGTTATTCCCTCCACCCTCCCAATCTTCTACCTGGAACTACTCTTAATCCTTCAAATGGGCCATGTCCTCTGCGTTCTTGGGGTGTGCTTATGCTCTTTCCTTGCTTTAGAATATTCTTCTCCCCTGCAATGACTGGTGGAATTCTATGCGCCCAGAGGAACACTCCTCTCGGGTCTTCAAACCTCTAAGACAACTTCCAAGTCTGCGTTAAATGCTCTTATTCGTGTCCTATTAGCTTCTAAGCCATATTTACCCACTGTAATTGCCATTTATGTTATTATTGCCAATTTATATCACTCAGCCTGAAAGAACCACTTAAGAGCAAACAGCAGTGCTACTCTATAACTACTTGTGTAAATGAATGAAGAAGCAATGATTGAACAATCAGTCAGAGACTGATTGAATATAATAGACACCAAATTGACATAGATTGAATTTTCTGCTTATGTAACTATATAAACCTCTCTCCAATATATTCTAAGTAGATCAGGCTCCAAAAAAGTTTAAAAAAATAGAGTTTTCTGATAGAGGAATTTCAGATCTTACTTGAAACTTTTTCACTTCCCAAACTCGTTTGATTGATATTATACACTTAAAATTAGGCAAATGGTTTATATCAGTGAAAATGAGGGCATGCCCTTAACTTTCCAAATCCATTTTCTTGTCAAAACATGGACCTTTTGACCCCAGTTTACATATTCATGTTTAAGCTTAAAATAATAAAATTATAAAAGAGATAGGTTGATAGTTCATGAAGGAAGTTATGCTGCTTTGTGATAGCTGACTGAGGGCTTTATACACAACATCCCAGCTGACAACCCCCGTACCTTAAGCAAGAGATCCCTGAGGGTGGGAGGACAAATAGTGAGAGAAATAAAGAATGTGGAGTGAGTCAGTTTTTACGCTTCCTGCCCTTGCTGACCTCTCCTCACCACACACACACACACACACACACACACACACACACACACACACACACACACACACACACACTTGTCCCTAACCTATTATTTGTTGGTTATCAAGTAGGATTTCAGATTTCAGTGATTTGGGTTTCTTGACCACCTAAGAAACAATCATTTACATCTTAAAAGCCTATCAAGGAAATTTTCTATTTCCTATACCTAATTTCTTATTAACCAAAATAAAGAACCAAACATAAGGAATAAAAAGTTCAACAGAAAATTATTTAGCAAACTGAAAAGTTCCCATCCATCTGGCTTTCTTGAATTTACTTTTACTTTCCTCCAATTAGTTCATCACAAAGAAGTTAGAGAAATCTTTCAGTAACTCAAAACTCATCAGATTCTGTTTCAGACTCTTCAACACCTTCCCATTACCTTTGGGATAAAGCCCTTAATCTACAATATACCTCTTAGTCCTGTACAACCCAACTCCTACCTGCCATTCAGTCTGCAACACATTCACTTTTCTCTCTTTCTCACCTTATGCTGGCCATGGAAGTCCTTTCACCTCCTTGAAGGCGCCAATCTCTGTTCTGTCCCAAGGCCTTTGCATATACTGTTTCTCTGCCTAAAACACTTTGACACCCACCGCTCTATTCATCTACCCATTCGTTCTATGTTCAAATCTCACTTTTTAAAAGAAGTCTTCTCTGAGTTATGAGTGGATTAAATCACTCCTACCTTACCCACCCCCATTCAATGACCATGATCTTTCTTGGAAGTGCTTATCACCCTCATAAATTTCCCCATTGAATTATAAATTCCAAGAAAGCAAAGACGATATCTGGTCATTTTCTTTGCAGCTCTGGTACCTAGCATAGTACCTAATAACTGCTGGTGGTTAATAAATGTTTGTTGAATGAATGAGTGTGTAATTTTAGGGGGAAAGGGACTAGACAAGTATGTAATTCATTATCAACTAAGACAAGTGGGGCACCTGAGTGGCTCAGTTGATTAAGCAGCTGCCTTCAGCTCACGTCATGATTTCATGGTCCTGGCATCAAGTCCTGCAGCAGGCTCCGTGCTCAGTGAAGGGTCTGCTTCTTCCTCTGCTTCTCCCTCATGCTCTATCTCTCTCAACCTCTCTCTCAAATAAATAAATAAATAAATATCTTAAAAATCTCTTAAAAAAAAAAAAGACGAGACACCTGGGTGGCTCAGTTCATTAAGCTTCCTTTGGCTCAGGTCATGATCCCAGGGTCCTGGAATAGAGTCCCGCGTCGGGCTCCCTGCTCAACGAGAGCCTGCTTCTCCCTGTCACTCTGCCTACTGCTCCCCCTGCTTGTAGTTTCTCTCTGGCAAATGAATAAATAAAATCTTAAAAAAAAAAAAAAAGACAGTCACATTATGAGATATTTGCCAAGTTAATCATCACTTAATCTTGGGGGGAAAAAAGGAACAAAACCTAAGACCACCCATTAAGGCTTTGTTGTTAATTGCTTTGGCAGTAACTGGCGCTAATTATGGCTAATTTCTTAGGCTATGCTCCATAACATCTTGTCTTATAGGTCCCTCAAAATGTCATTTAAATTTTAATGTGAATATGGACATCTTTAATTGACTTTTTCTCCATGTTATTAAATATTCTTCTTCTACCAAAATTCATACACTGACAACTTTGAGACCATGTAAAATTAGGAACCCTAGATGCTGAAAACCTTCTATAATTGTGGTGACTTAGCCCATCACAGCAGTATGCCTGTCCTCTTATATTTTATTAGCATTTTATAACCACAATTTGAAATCTTCCTGCCTATTTTCTGCCCTATTGTTTTCTGCAATATCTCTATTTCCTAATAGCATATAGCCTCAAATAAAAGATTCAATGCATACTTGAAAACCAGTCTCACCAGAGCAGTCTAGATAGACTCCTCTCTCTGCAGGTGGGTCAAGGTTATTACCGTTAGTCAGTTACCTCTGCTTGCTACACACCCTCTTCTCTTCCAGGAAGGAGTCCAGTTTTTTAAGAAGTTGCAAATCTGGTTGGGTTAATGCCTGATTTCCACCCTGGTTCTTACACTTTTAATTTTAAAAAACTTGTTACTTACTTTTTTTTTTTTTTTAATTTTATTTTTATTATTTGCCCAAGGGGTACAGGTCTGTGAATCATCAGGCTTACATCTTTCACAGCCCTCACCAAAGCACAAACCCTCCCCAATGTCCATAATCCATCCACCCTATCCCTACCCTCCCACCCCCCAGTAACCCTCAGTTTGTTTTATGAGATTAGAAGTCTCTTATGGTTTGTCTCCTTCCCCATCCCATCTTGTTTCATTATTTTTCCCTCCCTACCCCCCACAGCCCAATGGATAAAAGACCTCAATGTTACTTACTTTTAAAAGTGGAATTGTTACATAAAGTTTATTAAGAAAATCAGATTTATCTGTTACTTCCTATAGTCTAGCTCTTTATTTTATCTCAAAAATTTTTATCTTCGAGCACCTGGGTGGCTCAGTTGGGTAAGCGACTGACTGCCTTCAGCTCAGGTCATGATCCTGGAGTCCCGGGATCAAGTCTCCCATTGGGCTCCCACTCCATGGGGAGTCTGCTTCTCTCTCTAACCTTCTCCCCTCTCATACTCTCTCTCTCTCAAATAAATAAATAAAATCTTAAAAAAAAATCTTCAAATTTAGGTTCCAAATTCTCTAAATTTCTTATTTTTGCTTCTTAATCTTTTTAAATTCCAAGGCTAACTCTGTTCTCTGAATCTTATTGCCTCTTATTCTTACATAATGCAATTTCATTTCTCCTTATAACTTTTACAGAAAGTTTTCTCCTGTTTCTTTAATCATCTCTGTTTCAGTTATTTTGTTATTTATTTTGCTCTCTGCCTTTCATATTAAAGGATTTTCTCTCATATTTGGTGATTGTTGGCTTCTTAAGCATCTTTTAGAGAGACTAAAAAGTTGATTGGATATTTAATGTATTCAAGTAGGCTTCTCCATTCTGTGTTTCACTGTAGAGTAATCTGGCTGAATTGTTTCTCTGGAGAAATATTTTGAAGACTCTCAATATCTGCAAATTCCTTTCCTAAGTTGGTCGGTTTTCCAGAGAGGAATCCTACGAAGGCCTGCCGGGAGAGAATAGAAGACTGGTCACCAGCCACACATTTATAACTAAATGAGTCAAATGGGCCCACTATTTATATGTTGACTTTTACTTTGCTTCCTTATATTTATAGTGATTTCCTTGCCTTCATCTGTATATGGTGTCCCCCATTTTCAACTTCTCTAGAAAATAAACTCTAATCCTCTGCTGGAAGTATATTTCCTGACTAAGAATAACATGGGAATGGATCTGGGATTTGAGCGACTTTTTTTTTTAATTACTATTTATATAGCTTTTTGGGCAATCTTCTAGTTTTTAGACACACTTGTGCCCTAACCCAATTCAGTATAACTGGTGTTTCCAGCTCCCAAGGTTTACTGGGTTTCTGCTAATCTGTTGTGATTAACTTGCCTCAGAGGCTCACACCCTTTTGGATAAGCTTTAGCTTTCTCTGGTGTATCAGGTCAATCATAACTTATTCATTTTCAGCTTCTAAAATTTAGTTACTACCTTTTTACTGTTTACATTGTCATTGTTGACTTGTACCATTTTTGAAGTCCATTTATGATCATTTTAGTATGGTTTTAAGAGAAAATATAGGAGTTATGGTCATTCCACCATTTTTAAGCAAAACTTTGTAACTTGATTGGGTATACTTGATACACTTGGGTATACTGAATTCCATTTGAAATACCCTGATTCCCCCCCCCTAAAAAGAGTCCAAAACAAACAAAGCCAGACAAAGGACTCATATCTTGAATGTATAAAGAACTCTAAAACTCTGTAATTAAAAATCAAGCAGTCCAATTAGAAAATGGGCCAAAAATATGTAAAGACATTTTTCCAAAAAGGGTATATAGTTGGAAAGTAAGCACACAAAAAATTTTCAACATCACTAACCATAATAGACATACAAATTAAGACAAATGAGATAACACTATATATTTATCAAAACAACTAAAATTAAAAATAGGGACAATACCAAATTCTGGTGAGGGCAAAGAGAAACTGAATCTTTCATGCATTAATGATGGTAAAATAAAATGGTACAGTCACTTGGAAATTAGTCTATTTAAATTAGTTTCCATTTAAAAAAAACTAAATATGGGGTGCCTGGGTGGCACAGTCCATTGAATGTCTGACTCTTGGTTTTGATTCAGGTCATGATCTCAGGTTCATGAGATTAAGCTCCACGTTGGCTTCTGAACTCACCATGACATCTGCTTGAGTTTCTCTCTCCCTCTCCCTCTGCCCCTCCCGCTCATGCTCTCTCTCTCTCAAATAAATGAATAGTGACAGTATACAAAATCAATCCACAGATATCAGTTGCTTTCTTATACACTAGCAATGAAAATATAGAAAGGGAAATTAGAGAATCAGTTCCATTTACTATAGCACCAAGAACCATAAGATACCTTGGAATAAACCTAACCAAAGAGGTAAAGGATCTATACTCAAGGAACTACAGAAAACTCATGAAAGAAATTGACGAAGATACAAAAAGATGGGAAAGCATTCCATGCTCATGGTTCAGAAGAATAAACACTGTTAAAATGTCTATACTGCCTAGAGCAATCTATACTTTCAATGCCATCCCGATCAAAATTCCACCAGTATTTTTCAGTGTGCTGTAACAAATAATCCTAAAATTTGTATGGAACCAGAAAAGACCCTGAATCACTAAGGAATTGTTGAAAAAGAAAAACAAAGCTGGGGGCATCACGTTGCCTGATTTCAAGCTTTACTACAAAGCTGTGATCACCAAGACAGCATGATACTAGCACAAAAACAGACACATAGACCAATGGAACAGAGTGGAGAATCCAGATATGGACCCTCAACTCTATGGTAAAATAATCTTTGACAAAGCAGGAAAAAATATCTAGTGGAAAAAGGTAGTCTCTTCAAAAAATGGTGCTGGGAAAATTGGACATCTATGTATAGAAGAATGAAATTTGGGCACCTGGGTGGCTCAGTGGGTTAAAGCCTCTGCCTTCAGCTCAGGTCATGATCTCAGGGTCCTGGGATTGAGGCCCACATCGGGCTCTCTGCTCAGCAGGGAGCCTGCTTCCTCCTCTCTCTCTGTCTGCCTCTCAGCCTAATTGTGATCTCTCTCCTTCTGTGAAATAAATAAAATAAAAAATCTTAGAAGAATGAAATTCAACTCTTCTCTCACACAATACACAAAGATAAACTCGAAATGGATGAAACAACTCAACCTGAGGCAGGAATCTATCAAAATCCTAGAGGAGAACATAGGCAGTAACATCTTCGATATCGGCCACAGCAACTTCTTTCAAGACACATCTCCAAAGGCAAAGGAAACAAAAGCAAAAATGAACTTCATCAAGATAAAAAGCTTCTGCACAGCAAAGGAAATAGTCAACAAAACAAAGAAGCAACCCACGGAATGGGAGAAGATATTCGCAAATGACACTACAGACAAAGGGCTGATATCCAAGATCTAAAAGGAACTTCTCAAGCTCAACGCCCAAAAACCAGATAATCATGTCAAAAAATGGGCAGAAGACATGAACAGACACTTCTCCGAAGAAGACATACAAATGGCCAACAGACACATGAAAAAGTGTTCATCATCACTAGCCATCAGAGAAACTCAAACCAAAACCACATTGAGATACCACCCTACACCAGTTAGAATGGCCAAAATCAACAGGAAACAACAAGTGTTGGAGAGGATGTGGAGAAAGGGGAACCCTTTTTCACTGTTGGTGGGAATGCAAGTTGGAGCAGCCACTTTGGAAAACAATGTGGAGATTCCTCAAAAAATTAAATATAGAACTACCCTATGACCCTGCAATTGTACTACTGGGTATTTACCCCAAAGATACAGATGTAGTGAAAAGAAGGGCCATATGTACCCCAGTGTTCATAGTACCAATGTACACAATTGCCAAACTGTGGAAAGAGCGGAGATGCCCTTCAACAGACGAATGGATAAAGAAGATGTAGTCCATATACACAATGGAATACTATGCAGCCATCAGAAAGGATGAATACCCAACTTTTGTATCAACATGGACGGGTCTGGAGGAGATTATGCTGAGTGAAATAAGCCAAGCAGAGAGTCAATTATCATATGGTTTCATTTACTTGTGGAACATAAGGAATAAAATGGAGGACTCCAGGAGAAGGAAAGGAAAAGCAAATTGGGATAAATTGGAAGGGGAGATGAACCATGAGAGACTGTGGACTCTGAGAAACAAACTGAGAGTTATGGAGAAGAGGGGGTAGGGGGGATTAGTGAGCCTGGTGATGGGTGTTAAGGAGGGCACATATTGCATGGAGCACTGGGTTTGGTACATAAACAATGAATCTTGGATCACTGAAAAAATAAAAGAAAAAAAGAAAAAAAAGAGAAAGAAAAAATAAATCTTTAAAAAATATAATTAATAAATAAACATAAGCTAACGATATGGCTCAGCAGTCACACTGCTAAGCATTTTATCCTAGAGAATAAAACTTATGTTCATACAAAAACACTTACACAGTTGTTAATAGCAGCTTTCTTTATAATAGCCCCAACCTGGAAATAGTTGAAATACCCTACAATTAACAAATGACTAAATAAACTGTAGTATATTCACACCATGGAATACTACTTATTACAAGGAACAAATTCTTGATACATGCAACACTTTGGAGGACCTTAAGGAATTACACTAAATGATAAAATCTAATTTCAGAAATAACATACTTTATGATTCTATTCATATAACATTATTGAAGTGACAAAATAATAGAGATGCTATTTAAACCAGTGATTTCCAGGAGTTAGGATGGTGGGGAGAAAATGTGACAATAAAATAGTAACACAAGTGAGATCTTTGTGCAATGAAACAGTTCTAATATGTGATTGCAACAAAACCCCATACACACATTGTATCAATGTCAATGATTTTAATATTGAACTATGGTTATATGAGAGGTAACCATTATGGAAAACTGGGTGAAGGGTACACGGATTCTCTGTACTATCTTTGTAACTTCCTGTGAATTTATAATTTCAAAATAAAATGTAACAATAATATATAATAGAGAGATGATTGTGTGAAGACACCAATGAAAGAATACTGGTCACGAGTTAATCATCATTAAGACAAAGTGATGGATATGAGGGAGTTTATTATACTCTTGTCTGATTTTATGTATATTTGGAATTCTTTATAATACAAAGTTTTAAAAAATCAGGGAGTATGTCATATTTACTTCTGTATCCCCAGTGTCCAGCATGTAGATGATTAATATTATTTGCTGAATAACAAACTTTAAGAAAGTCAACCTTTTTTTTTAAAGATTTTATTTATTTATTTGACACAGAGAGAGAGATCAGATCACAAGTAGGCAGAGAGGCAGGCAGAGAGAGAGGAGGAAGCAGGCTCCCCACTGAGCAGGGAGCCCGATGTGGGCCTCGATCCCAGGACCCTGAGATCATGACCTGAGCTGAAGGCAGAGGCTTTAACCCACTGAGCCACCCAGGCACCCGAAAGTCAACCTTTTCCATCTTGTTTTTTTGTTTTTTTGTTTTTTTCTCCAAAATGAACAATGTAGGGGGTGCCTGAGTGGCTCAGTGGTTTAAAGCCTCTGCCTTCGGCTCAGGTCGTGATCTCGGGGTCCTGGGATGGAGCCCCTCATCAGGCTCTCTGCTCATGAGAGCCTGCTTCCTCCTCTCTCTCTGCCTGGCTCTCTGCCTACTTGTGATCTCTCTCTCTGTGTCAAATAAATAAATAAAATCTTTTAAAAAAATGAACAATGTAGTATTTGTCATTGTGACAGGGTGAAAAGACAATAGATATGTTTTTATATATAAAATATAAACAAAGCATCAGGGAATCATGAGACAACTTCAGGCAACCTAATCTACATGTATTTGGAATCCCTGAAGGATAGAAGAAAGAAGGAAGGAGGAAAAATATTTGAAAAAATAATGGCCCAAATTTTCTAAATTTGATGAAAACTATTAATCCACAGTTTAAAATTCAACAAATCAAAAATAAAAGAAACATGAAGAAAACTACATCAAAGTGCATAATAATACCAATGATCAAATCTTAAAAGTAGCCAAAAAAAGAAAGTTACATACAGAGGAACAAAAATAAGACATAGCATTGTCAGAAACAAAGCAAGTAATTGAATGAGAAGAA
The DNA here is from genome assembly GCA_002007465.1 of Ailurus styani. Classification (NCBI taxonomy): domain Eukaryota; kingdom Metazoa; phylum Chordata; class Mammalia; order Carnivora; family Ailuridae; genus Ailurus; species Ailurus styani. The sequence continues at coordinate 1,229,944 of LNAC01000144.1, read as the reverse complement.
GTAAATAAAATGAGTTGAACTATAACTCTTAACATTCAGCAAAAATAACACAATCCAGCAATATATAAAGAAAAAGTACATGACCAAGTGGGATTTCTCTGAGGAATGCAATGTTGGTTCATACATTTGAAAACTATTCAATGGAGTTCACCTACTAACAGACTATGAGGAAAAATGATATATTCATCCCTATAGATACAGAAAAAGCACTCGATGAAATTTAATATCATTTCCTGATTGAAAACTCTCAGTAAACTAGGAATAGAATAGAAATTCCTCAATATGACCAAGGACGTCTATGAGAAACCTACAACTAGAGTGATATTTAATATTGAAACACTGAATATTTTCCCCCTAGAATTGGAAAGAGCTAAATATGTCCCCTCTTCCACTTCTTTTGTATGTTGTACTGGAAGATCTTACCAGGGGAATAAGGCAAAACCAAAACAAATAAAAACATATAAATAGAAATAGAGGAATAAAACTGTCTTTATTTGTTGAAGGCACAGAAAATCCTAAGGATTCTATAAAAAAGCAACAAAAATTTATAAATGAATTTAACAAGATTGCACATTCAAAGTCAACATACAAAATCAATGACATTTCTATTTATATAAGCAAAGCATAACTAGAAAATGACATTTAAAAAACAATACCTTGGGGTACCTGGGTTGTTCAGTCGAGCATCCAACTCTTGATTTTGGTTCAGGTCTTGACTCCGGGTTCTGGTACTGAGCCCTGCATTGGGCTCAGTGCTCAGTGAGGAGTCTGCTTGAGGATTCTCTCTCTCCCTCTGTCCCTCCTCCCCAACTCACACTCTCTCTCTTTCTCTAAAGATTTTATTTATTTATTTGAGAGAGTGAGTTTGAGAGAGAGATTAGAGAATGGGTGGGAGGAGGGGCAGAGGGAGAAGCAGACTCCCTATGGAGCAGGGAGCCTGACATGGGGCTCAATCCCATGGGATCATGACCTGAGCCAAAGGCAGATGCTTAACTGACTGAGCCACCCAGGCACCCTCCCCCCAAAATAAACAAATAAATCTTTAAATTTTAATAAATAAATAAATAAATAAATAAATAAATAAAAATAATAGTTAAAATAGTATAACATATGAAATACTTAGACACACTTAACAAAATATGTTCAGATCCTGTAAACTAGAAAACATTGTTGAAATTAATTAAAGAATATCTAAATAAATGAGGGATATTCAGGTTTGGGGAAGGATTAATAGTATGAAGACTTCAGATTTTCCCCAATATGGTCTATAGAATCGTAACTCCAATCAAAAACCCATGAGGCTTTTTTTTTATAAAATTTGATTAGGTTATTCTTCATTTCATATAGAAATACTGTCTAGAATAGCCAAGATGATTCTTTTTTTTTTAATTTTATTTATTTATATGACAGAGAGAGAGAGATTACAAGTAGGCAGAGAGGCAGGCAGAGAGAGAGGAGGAAGCAGGCTCCCTGCTGAGCAGAGAGCCCGATGCGGGCCTCGATCCCAGGACCCTGAGATCATGACCTGAGCCGAAGGCAGAGGCTTTAACCCACTGAGCCACCCAGGCGCCCAGCCAAGATGATTCTTGATGAAAATAAGTTTTTTAATGACAAGAAAAAAGTTAAAAGACCTGATTCATAAAATACCTGATTTTATGGCTTATCATAAAACTTTGGTAAGCAAGACAATGTGATCCTAGCCTTAGGATCAACATATAGATCAGTGAAATAGAATGGACAGCAACAATTTCAGCAAAGGAGCCAGAGTAATTCAATTAGAGAATAGTCTTTTTAACAAATAGTCCTGAAAGAATTAGAGTTCTATGCAAATAACAGGAGCTTTGGCTCTTATCTTATTTGAGATACACAAATTATCCCAAAAGGATTATAAGAATTAAATGTAGGAATTAAAACCATAAAAATTCTGGGAGAAAAGAAGGAGAAAATCTTTGTGACCTTAGGTAAGGCCAAGATTTTTTTTTTTTTTTTAGATACACCACGAAATGAATGAACTATGGGAGAAAAACTGGTTATACTGGACTTTATCAAAATTAAAACTTTAGCTTTTCAGAAGACACTGTTAAAAAAATGAAAAGGTAAGTTAGAGGGTAGGATAAAATATATGCAAAACATATATCTGAAATACATTTGTATCCATGTTATAAAAGGAGCTATTACAACTTAGTAATTAGAAGATAACATTTTGAAAAATATAAAGATTTCAACAAACATTTCAGAAAGAAAGACATATAAATGTCAAGTAAGCACAGAAAAAAAGTTCTACATCATTAGTCATCAGGAAAATTAAAACCCCAGTGAAATGCCACTGCACCTCAACTAGAATGGCTAAATAAAGAAAGCTCACAGTACCAAATGTGGGCAAGGGTATGGAACAACTGGAATGCTCATTCATTGGTGGTGGAAANCTCTTTTTGTTCATTTTTATTTATTTTTTTTTAAAGATTTTATTTATTTATTTCACAGTGGGAGAGAGATCACAAGGAGGCAGAGAGGCAGGCAGAGAGAGAGAGGGGGAAGCAGGCTCCCTGCTGAGCAGAGAGCCCGATGTGGGCCTCGATCCCAGGACCCTGAGATCATGACCTGAGCCGAAAGCAGAGGCTTTAACCCACTGAGCCACCCAGGTGCCCTGGAGAAAGCAGTCTTGCTCCTAAATATTTATTTAAGAGAATGAAAGCATAAGCCCACATTAATACTCGGATTCATATTAACTAAAAATTAGAAACAATTCAAATGCCCAACAACTAGTTGAATGGATAAACAAAGTGTGATATAGGAATACTTTGAAATAACTATTAGGCAATAAGTAGACACAGTATACTGATACATCAATAACATGGATGAATCTCGAAAGCACTATTCTCAATAAAAGAAGACAGACATAAGAATGACATGATGTGTCTTTCCAGTTATATGAAACTAGAAAAAAATGAAACTTCGTTAGATCATTGGTGTGTAGGGACTGGAGGTTGGGAGATGGGATGTATTGCAAAGAGGCATGAGAAACTTTTTCAGGCAATGGAAATGTTCTGTATTGTGATGACCAGAGTGGTTATGTGACTTTGTGAAGTTTTAAAATTCATCCAAGTGTATACCATGTATTGATTAATATTACTGCATTGAAATTATACTTGAATTACATATATAATATGTACATTATATATTATATACATACATGTTACAATATATATAAATACATTACAAATATAATCCATATGCAATATAGATGTAATATGTAATAACAAATATATATGTATCTAATATAATATATATAATACTTGAATTACATATATATATACACACAGAGACATAACATGTTTATACATCTGGTAGCAGTAAGTAGACTGGATGAGATTAGAAAAAAAGACTAAAGTAGAGAAGTCATTTATTAGGTCATTGCAGAAGTCAAGGTAATCCTGTTAATCCTGAAGAAAGCCAGTTGTAGAAGGAATGGGAGTAAAGAACATGAAACAGATGTTGGAGATATTTCAGAATTAGGACCATTTCACAGAATTTGGCAGCCGTGTTCTTTCTCTTCTCTTCTTCTGGTGTAAATAAGAAATACCTCACCTTTGGTCACTTATGGTGGTGGCAGTTGCAAGGAATGGTCAAGGAAGAAGGAGTTTGGATATCCATGAGCCTAATATAGCTTTTGTCAGTTTGAGGTAGGGGGATTAAGGTTGGGCAAAATCACCCATAAGCCTTTTCTCACTTTATGTCCACTTCCTCAGTTCCCTGTCCCAGGAAATTCTGACACATTTTATATAGAGAGAGCTTGCTTTGAAAACCTCCATACATGATTCTGATTCAGTCTTAACCTCCTAACAACCCCAAGTTCCCTCTCCAAAACTTGAATTGAGAACCACTGGTCTACAATCTGATAAATGCCCAGAAGAGATAGTGAGATCAGTTTTTAGATATGCTGAGTTTGCAGAGAATTCCAGGCGGCATGTCTGGCAGAAAATTTAAAATAAATATATGGAGTTCAGGAAATTTGTTGGGGTTTATAAGATTAAATTGGAAATCTTCAGTGTGGGGATGATATTTTAAGTCACTGAAGTTGAAGAAAATTATCAAAACAGTAGAGCTCAGAATTTAATTTAATGAATTATCTGCAATCAAAGGACAAGAGAAGAAAAAAAGAGCAAATGATAGTGAATAATAGTGATGAGACACAGGGGAGATCAAGGACAGTGTTATAAGGTCAAGGACTGAAACTAACGTGCGATCCCAAAGAGGATCAGAGTTTATTGTACTTAACGTGATTTACCTGAAAACAATTCCTTTAACCACCTCTCTTCCATATTAAAGATAAAGTTGAAAGATCTTCGGAGGTTTCTCAGGACCACATATATTATCTAAAAAGAGTTGGGTGTGTAATATAGAAGAATTATGGTATTTTTAAAAAGAGATTCAAACTGAGATATTTTAAATATTTAATGGTAAGTCTCATGCATGTAATTCATTTGCCAGAACATGACTGATCACTTTGCTTTCGAAGACAGAAAGAGTAAAACCCTGTCAGTTACATTTTCAGATGTCTCAATTTGAACTTCATTTTAATTGTAAAATGCTGTTATGTCATTTCTAAACCAGTTTATGAAGGATTACTTTGACATACTTATATAATGGTTTCTATCAATCATCTCTTTTACAATTGTTCAGTCCCAAACTTAACTTACAATACATTCAGCTAAGTTGATTTAAATAAAAGCCATGCTATCAAAAGTAAGGAAACTCTAGAAATCTTTTTAATCATGCATAGGTATGTAGATTCCAAATGGTTCCAATCATAATTCTTAGTCAAACAAATAAGTTTGAATGATCTACATGCCAATTGAAAGAAGTAATAATCTAATTCTGTTCAAGAAAACTTTATTTAACATCTGTACAATGCCAGGGAACATATTTGGTAGAAAGGAAAAAAAGAAGAAAGGAAGAAGAGAGAGACAGAGACAAAGAGAGGAAGAAGAAGAAAAAACAGTCTTGCTTCAAGTAGCTCACTAGTGAGGGAAGCAAATAACTCCTCACAAATTCATCACTTGAAAGTCATGTATATGTCTTTATAATTAGTTTTGTGAATTTCAAACAAAATATTTGTAGTTTTAAGTCTTTGATTACTTCTGATTTAAGATGGCACACATTGAAAGAATAAAAGAATTAAATGCATTAGTGAAGTTAACAAAAATAAGTATAGAGGAAATGTAGATAATTAAACTTACAAGTGTTATTTTTTATAAATTGGTATCATTTATACTTCTGAACTTACTAAAGCTTAAAACTGTCCTAAGACTTTTCAAATATCTGGTTTTTATTGAAAGTGGATTTTTCCATACCAGTTTGTATAAGTTATGCTGCAGAATTAAAATCTTAGTGGCTTGACACATCAAAGTTTATTTCTCGCTAATACTACAAGTACAACATGGGTCATCAGGACTCCGATGATTATTGTTACTTAAGAAGCCAAGGTAATGAAGCCTCCTTCTTTTTCATTTTTATTCTTTCAAGTTTATTGGGGTATAATTGACATATAAAATTGTAAAATGTTTCTAAAGTGTGTGTTGTGGTAATTTGATACACGTATACATTGTGGAAGGATTCCCACCACCTAGTTAACATATCATCATCTCACATACTTTTTTTTCTTCATGAGTTCTAGTCATCATTTAAGTTCTACTCTCTTAGCAAATTTCAATCATAAAATACAGTGTTAGCACCTATAATCACCTTGTTATGCGTTAGATCTTCAGACTTTACTCCTCTTATAGTTGAAAGTTTATACCCTTTCATCAACCTCTCCTTATTTCCCCCCATCTCCTCGCCCCTGGCAACCACTTTTCTACTTTCTAAGAGCTAAGACTCTTTTTTTTTTTTTTTTTTTTTTTTTTTTAAGATATCATACTTGGGGCGCCTGGGTGGCTCAGTTGTTAAGTGTCTGCCTTCAGTTCAGGTCATGATCCCAGGACCCAGCCCCGGCTGGATTGGGCTCCCGGCCCAGCGGGAAGCCTGCTTCTCCCTCTCTCACTCCCCCTGCTTGTGTTCCCTCTCTCGCTGTGTCTTTCTCTGCCAAATAAATAAATAAAATCTTAAAAAAAAAAAAGATATCATACTTAAGTGATACCAGGCATTATTGAAGCCTACTTTTTGATACATGCTTTTATTGTTAAACCAAATGGGGAGAAAAGGGAATGTAGTAAGTTACACTCAAACTCCTAAAGCCTTTATTATTCACATTTCTTTGGTCCAATCTAGCCACGTGCTTATCAAGGGAATGAGGAATTGCAATCATGCCATGTACCTAGAATGAGTAGAGAATCAAATCTATGTGAACAGTCCTTATGACTCTCGAACCATTTCTTTTCTCTTCTTCAGAAACAACCATCTTGCATGTGTTAGATCTCTGCAAATTATTTTCTCTGAAATTCCCTATATAAAGTTTTTCATTTCTTTCGGTGATATTTTCTGTAACTTACTCTCCATATTTCTGACCTATTCAATTGCATTTATCCCATTTTGGGGGGTATTTCTAGAATGTTTTTGTCTTTAATTATCAAGTCTTATAAAAAATGCTCTTCATTTCTTTCCATGGTCTTGTGATCACTTTTTGTACACTTGTATGATTATTTTGAACTTTTCAAATTTATTTATTTTAGAAATGGCATTCTCGGGCGCCTGGGTGGCTCAGTGGGTTAAAGCCTCTGCTTTCGGCTCAGGTCATGATCTCAGGGTCCTGGGATCGAGGCCCACATCGGGCTCTCTGCTCAGCAGGGAGCCTGCTTCCTCCTCTCTCTCTGCCTGCTTGTAATCTCTCTCTGTCAAATAAATAAATAAAATCTTAAAAAAAAAAAAAAAGAAATGGCATTCTCTACAATTCTACTATGTAGAACTTTGTGATTTAACTATTCTAGTGTTTTTTTAGCTGCTTTTGTTCATGGTCCCTTTTTCTTTCTTGCTTCCAGTCTATTTCTTCCTTTCTCTTTATGCTTTTCAGGCATAATTGCTTGATAATATCTTTTCTGAATATTACTGGGCTTTGAATCGTGGTGGGACCTGCCAAAGGATGGTTTTGAAATTTATTACAAACACTGCTCTCCTCAAGTTATCTCCTTTGCTCAAGGAACAAATGTCTTCTTAGATTGCTAAGTTTAGCAACCTATCCTTAATAAACTTTAAGTTCTTCAATTCTCCTTTCTATTGAGTTATCTCCTTGGCAGAGAATCTAGGTCATGGACAATAGAAATTACATGTACACCATGATTTTTCCTTTAACATACATGTTTCAGTCAGTCAAACAGGGCATTTTAATAAAAATATACATTATAGTATGTGTCCTTTAGAATGCGACAATTGGGGGAGGGAGATTTGTTTCTGGCTCAATATCTTTAAAATAAAATGTGTTGGTACTATGCATGTTTTCTTCTCTTAGGCCAGGTGTGTATCATAATGTAAGGTTAGGAGTTCAGGCAATTTCTTTGTCTTAATGAAGATTTTCTTTTTACTTATTTTCTTTTTTTGATGGGGTTTGAAGTAGAAAAGTGGACTAAAAATGCCTTTAATCCATTGCCTTAATTAGACATTTTCATTCTTTAAAAAAATCCAAAAACCTGTTTACATGTTGTCTTCCCACTGAGTAGTGACCTCTTTCAAGACAAAGTTACTACTCATCTTTTTATCTTTAACATTGAGCATAGTGGGCCCTCACCAAATGTTTTTGAATTGAGGTGAAGTGGGTTGAATTTGTAAATGTCTTATTGTCTACTGTTAGTCCACAATGGGAATTAATGGGCACCTGGGTGGCTCAGTTGCTTAAGTGTCTGCCTTTGGCTTGGGTCATGATCTCAGGGTCCTGGGATGGAGTTCTGCATCCGGCTCCCTGCTCCCTCTGCCCTGCCACCCCGCTCCTGCATGCGTGCAAGCATAAGCTCGCTTGCTCGCTCTCTCTCTCTCTCACACACACACACACAAATAAAATCTTTAAGAAAAAATGGGAACTAAGAAAATGTGGACATAACAGCATATCTCAAGACATTACCACTACTAGAAAAACATATCAAAACACTTTGTACTGGTTTTGGAATAGGATCACTATTTTTTCTTTATGCAGAAAGCCAACAGGTTTATGTTACAATTCAATTTTCAGTGTTAATAATAAGTTGCTTTCGGGTGCCTGGGTGGCTCAGTTGGTTAGCGACTGCCTTCAGCTCAGGTCACGATCCCAGAGTCCCGGGATCGAGTTCCACATCGGGCTCCCAGCTCCACGGGGAGTCTGCTTCTCCCTCTGACCTTCTGCCCTCTCATGCTCGCTCTTTTGCTCTCTCTCAAATAAATAAATAAAATCTTTAAAAAAAAAATCTTTAAATAATAAGTTGCTTTCACTTCTACTAGACAATTGAAAAACAGAAGCATTCAGAGATATATTATTTACCCCAATGTTAAGGGAAAGCCTAGTACTACAAGTCAATAGCTATAGGAATACTATTCAGCATGTATATCTGTACCACAGTCCAGCATTTCTCAAGATGGTCAACCCATTTGCCTTTACAGGTGATTCAGACACACTGATGAACAAACATGGAAGAGGTCAGAGGGTTCCTCTTTTGCCTGGTATATTAATTTATGTCCTGCAGAGAAACAGAATCAATTAGATGTGTGTGTATATAGACAAAGAGAGAGATAGAGAGAAAGACTTACTTTAAGGACTTGGCTCATGTGATTGTGGGGGTTGGCAAATCCAAAATCTGCATACAGACCAGCAAGCTAGACTGAGAGAAGAGTTGATGTTGTAGTCTCCAATCCAAAGGCAGTCCATAGGCAGAATTCTCTTTCCTCAGATGACCTTAGTCTTTTCTCTTAAGACCTTCACCTGATTAAATGAGGCCCACCCACATTATGGACCATAAACTGCCTTGGTCAAAGTCTACTGCTTTAAATGTGACTAAAAGTATTAGTCACATTGAAGAAATACCTTCCTAGCACCATCTAGACTGATGTTTGACAAAAAAAACTCATTACTGTGGCCTAGTTAAGACAACACATAAAATTAGCCACTACCTCTGGCATGCTTAGAAGAATTACAGATTAGCATGAATAGACCTGGCTTTTAATTCAAGCGCTTTTGTGCCACATAAGTGACGAGGGGGCTGCTGAGCCATTTTATTCCACACAAAGTATCCCCATGGGAACAATGCAGAAGTCAAAGTCTCAAGCAGTAGTCTTTGTTGTGGTATTCAGATTTATTCTGCCTAATAAGTATGTTATTGTAAAAAATTCTTGATGGCTTAAGGCATCCAGAAAGTAGCACATTTATAGAAAATGACAGCATCATTATTAGAGCTGAAGCTTCAACATCTCCACTCCCCTACTTCACATGATGGATAATTTGGCACTCACTCATGTATGCCTTGGCTAAATTTTGAGATTTATAATCAACCTGCAAAATGAGTCCCAATTTCACATGAGCTGAATGAAGACTAAAAATCAAGCAACAAATATTAGGATTATCCTTCCATTACACTTGTTTTGAAAAATGACTCCTTGCTGCCATATGAAGGATTCTCTAAGCTTTAATACTGAGCAGAGATTTAAAAGGATTAACACGAACCACCTTCCAGTAAACACACAGAATGCATTTTAACATCTAGTATTTCATCTTTATTTGAGTACTTTCAAACTGTAATGCTCTGATCATGTAGAAAGACTGGCTGGTATTGTCCACTATTATTCCTGCTAAGTTATTCACAGTTCCCCACTGACCTTTTTTCAGCAAGTTTTTCAGATCCTTTGTTTTGGCTGCTGTTTTGTGTCTTGCTGACGTTAGTCAGATTTATGGTGCTCTGTACAGGGGTTCCCACCATGCATGTCATTATTACTAATGTTTCTCCCTGTGTTTATAACTTAGCCATTTAGTTGCTGTGCTCAACTCTTTGAATTCCTAGGACTTACACCTCACTGGAATAGCACTTCTTATTGCCAAGGTCCTTTGTAAAACACTTGACTCTATTTTCATGTATAACTATTTATAGAGCCCACAGTGGAATTGAACAGACCTGTTCTTTGATTGTTTATTTTTACCCAGACATTTATTTGGAAGATGTTAGTTCTCTTTGGGCTTCCACAGATGCCCCATTCGTTCATTCAGCGTCTTTTATTGTACCAAATATGGACACGGCCAACTTGCTCTCAGATGAAATCAAAGCTAGAACTTTCTTATCATGTAAATATCTGCGATGTTGGGCTGTTAACTTAAGACTTTATGCTTTTAGTTTTCTCCAGTTATGCAGAATACTAGCCTTGTCCTCCAACAAAAATGTGTTGCTCATTATAACTTTCAGATGGGTAATAATAATAGACACAGGCAAATGCTAACTGGTTTTGTAAACTTGAAAGAAAAGTGAAAATAACTATGGATGATTATGCCATAGAACAGTTGGAATAGGATGTCACTGGTATAGTAAGATTTGAGGGGCATTGAAAACCTGCTTGCTCCAAAATGTCTCTATATTGATTTGTGTCTGTGATTAAAATACCTACATTTATATAACACTTTGGATAAGTTGACCTATTAAAAATAAACATTTAGAAACTTGAATGAGATATTATCACCCATGAATATATTAACTTCTATGCCATGATTTCATGAAGCATTCACAATGCTTGTAGGTATGTTATCACTTCTTAGAACTGTGTTTTATTATTTTATGGAACTTATTACATAATTTAAGTTTTCACATTCATCCATATTGTGCCTATCTTAATCAACTTAACTGTAAGGTCCCTGAGGGTGAGGTAGGTTTCTGAAGTTTTCTTTAATATCCCCCACAGTAAATAGCAAAGAATTGTGCGTCTTGTGCATGCTCAAAAAACTGTTGAATAAATGAAAAACTAAACAACTATATTAAAATTGATTAGCTTATCATTTTAACTAGGAATATTATATAAGTTAAGCATAATATGATGGTGAAGAAAGATACGGGCTGCTGCTATAAAAGTTAGTTTCCAAGCAAAGCAATAAAAATAAAGCAACAACAAAATAGTAACAACTAAATTGGGAGAGGGTCTGATTATAGAGTTGCTACAATATGCAGTTGATTCCTATTATTCACAGATTTTTATATTTATAAATTCACCTATATGCGAAAACTTACCTGTAACATCAAACTCAGTACTTATGGTGTTTTCCCAGTCATTCATGTGATTGTGAATGTGCAGAATGGCAACAAATTTAAGTCATCCAATGCATGTATTCCCAGATGAGGTCAGACAAGGTGATACTCTTCCTTACTGTTTTAGCTTTATATAGAGATGATCAAAGGATGGAGACAGGGCACCTGGGTGGCACAGTTGGTTAAGTGTCTGGCTCTTGGTTTTGGTAATGATTTCATCTAGGTAATGATTTCAAGGTTGTGAGATCAAATCTCCCTTTGGACTCCATGCTCGGCATGAAGTTTGCTTTGAAATTCTCTCTCCTTCACCCTCTTCCCCTCCTGCTCATGCTCTTTCTCTCTCCCTAAAATAAATAAATAAATCTTAAAAAAAAAAAAAGAATGGAGATAGTAGTGGGGCAGCCTCACACAAGTTACTTAACATTTCTAAGCCTCATTTTCTCTTTTGTAAGATAAAAAGGAGAGAGTTTACCAGGATATATTTTTTTTTCAGGACTTAAAATTAAAATCTATATGGGATATATATCCCATATATCCTCTAGGAGCAATAGTTCAGTATTCACTAATTCAGTGTTTGTAACGACTCTATAGAGCATAACTACCATGAATAAGGAAAATCAGTATTATCTAAATGTTCTGGTTTTCAACAAAAAATTATAAGACATGCAAATAAATAGGAAAGGATAGCCCATGCACAGAAAAATAAAAACAGTCAGTAGGAGCTATCTTTGAGGGAAACCCTTCCAGAATGACTCTCATCACAAATAACAAAGAACATGTCAATGAACAATGTTTGTCTCTGCCAGTGGATTTTTTTACATAAAATATATAATATAACCCAAGATGACTTAAGTTCTTGGCTTGTCCTTATAGGAAATCTATAGCTTTACTTACTCATGTAACTGTCCTATTTTACTATTTCCTATTTTTTGTATTTTTTTGTAATATTGACAATATGAGAACTAGTCTCTTCAGGAAGTTTACATAATGTATTGGTTTTGCTGATTATCACATCATATTTGGATAATCTCATATTAATTTTTTTCCTGGGGAATTTACTCTGTGGTAGCCTTTAAGATTAGTTCTCAACGTTCGGGCAATGATATAATTACACTCTTGACCCCCTTATGGTTGTATAAGACTGTGTGACCAGTCAGTGATTTTTGAGCAAAAGCGATGTGTGTAATTTCTGGACCAACCATTTAAGAGCTAATTTGGAATTCTCTGGAACTTTTCTTTCAATGACATTTCAAATGCTGGCTGCTCTTTCAGCCTGGGTTCTTGAATGCATGCAATGGCAAGTAGGGGGATCCACAAGGAAAATAGATGCTAGAGATGGTAATATCAATTATTTTTTATAAAAATGAATTATGTTGAATTCATATGGGTTTTCCAGATTTGGAAATAACTGCATCTGATTATTTCTCGGTTTCTTTTTTTCTCATTGAAGCAATTTTATAATACTATAGTATTATATTTACACATGATTTTGTATATTGCTTTTAAGATTATACCTTGGAGATTGCACCACATCCATTCATATAGTGTTGCTTCACTTATTTTTACCTTGGAGATTATGCCATAGACACTCTTAGGGAGCTGCTTCGTTCTTCTTTACCATCTATATAACTTTCCATTGCGTATATTTATTTATATATTTATTTATTTATTTTACAATTTATTTATTTTTAATTGACGTGTAGTTGACTACAATGTTATATTATTTTCAAGTGTATGACATAGTGATTCAGTAAGACTGAACATTATACAAAATTCACCACTATAAATGTAGCTACCATGTCTCCATGCTAAATTATTAAAACATTATTGACTATATTTCTTATGCTGGACTATACATTGCCATGACTTACTTATTTTATAACTGGATATTTGTATCTCCTAACCCGCTCACCTATTTTTCCTATCCCCCCACTCACCTCTCCTCTAGCAACCACCAAGTTCGTTCTCTATTATTTATGAGTTAGTTTCTGTTTGGTTTTGTGTTTCAGATTCCATAATAAGTAAAATCATTCAGTATTTGTTTTTTTCTGTCTAACTTATTTCACTTAGCATAATACCCTCTAGCTCCACCTGTGTTGTTGCAAATGGCAAGATTTCATTCTTTTACCCATTCATCTACTGATGGACATTAAGTTGCTTCTATATCTTGACTATTGCAAATAATGCTGCAGTGAACATAGGAGTGCATATCTTTTTGAATTAGCATTTTTGTTTTGGGGGGTGAATACTCAGAAGTGGAATAGTACTGGATTGTATGGTATTCCTATTTTTAATATTTCAGCCACCTTCATACTGTTTTCTGTAGTAGCTTTATCAACCAACAGTGCACAAGTGTTCCCTTTTCTCCACATCCTTACCAATATTTGCTATTTCTTGTCTTTTTGATATTAGCCATTCTGACAGGTATGAGGTGATATTTTATTGTAGTTGTAATTTGCATAGCCCTGAAAATTAGTGACATTGAGAATCTTTTCAGGTATCTGTTAGCTGTCTGTATGTCTTCTTTGGAAAAATATCTATTCTTGTCCTCTGCCCATTTTTGAATTGGACTTGTTTTAAGGATATTAACTCCTTATTAGATAGATAATTTGCAAATCTTTTCTTTAAAAATTATCTATATCATTTTAAGGGTATGTTCACTTGTTTCGGTACATATTGATGAAGAAAATTTCTTGAGGATCACTGAAGCTAACAACATGTGAAAAAATAAAAGTGACACAAGTAGAGTGGGTGTGTATTCAAATATAAATGGAAATTTTAACATTTATTCTCAATTTGGTTTGACTATCATGTAAACAGTTAGGTGTCTGCCAGTTACCTTTTGGAGATCACCTAGTCGCTGTTCTTGCCCATTGTTAAGGGGTATCCTGTTTGTGGAAATTTTTTTTTAAAAGATCTTATTTATTTACTTGAGAGAGAGAGAGAGAGAGAGAGAGAGAGAGAGAGAGCAAATAGGGAGAGGGTGAGAGATAAGCAGACTCCCGAAGTGGGGCTCAATCTCACAACCATGAGATCATGATCTGAGCCCACATCAAGAGTCTGACATTCAACTGACTGAGCCACCCAGGTGCCCTGTGGAAATTTTCGATTAAAGTAGGTATAAATAAGCACTTCATTTCTAAGTAGCATAATCCAGTGTTAGATACAGCTGAGCAAAACTAATATAATTGGAGGGATTGCTCCCTTTCTGTATATTTAATGTGTAAATTCATTTCTGGTATACTTTTTTTTATGAATTTGGTTAATTTTTCAAATTACCATGTGAAAATTGACAGACATTTTTATTTCAGTTACTTTTCTCAGAAACCACACAAAAAATGAATGAAAGGCAGAAGGAAAATTTATGTTGTCACCAGTGAATGAGGCATTTATACACTTAAAAATGTATATATCTGTAAGTTATTTTATGCATTTTGGTATGGATTTAGCTACATACTAAAATGCATAAAATACAACAACTACCTTGAAATTGGACTGAACTAGACAAAACTGAGAGGTAGAATATATTTTTTTCAGAATTTAAGCAGGAAACCAATTCCCCTAAAAGTATAGTCCTGTCCAAGTATGTTGATTTAAGTGATTAGATTTTGAGGTGTGGTTAGATCATGGCAGAAGGAAGGAGTATCATATAAACTCAGTCACACACAGCATAATGGCAAAGAAGGTAGAGCTGAAAGAGAAACTATGTTTAACTCTTCATTTACATTTTCTATGAATTATAACCCTAGAAAGGGAAATTTCCTGACAAGACAGGGGGTAAATTATGGAGGTGGGGCAGTAATTGCTATAATTTAGCATCAAAATCATGTCACTTAAGGGCTTTGTTTTAAGCTATTTAAATCTCTTAAACATCAAACACTAAAGAAAAATGAGCTCTCAGGGCAAAGGAGATAAAACATTTATTTGGTGGGATGGTTTCAAAATGATAAATCAGAAACAGAAACAGAAACTACCCTCTTTTTATTTGCCCTATACCACTTCCCCTATTTAATATATTATAATTATTATGCCATCATATATTATAAAATTATATAAAATATATTATACATACATAATATAATATATATCTTAAAATGAGCAATAATCCAAAACAAAACAAAACACAGATCTAAACATAAATGCTATAAATAAATGCAGGAAATGTATGCAAGCTAAAAGAAGATGAAAGGTCTATATCATGTAAAGATTTACCCAGAGCAATAGAGACAAAAACAGTTCAGATCCATTTTTCTCCATAATTTCAAAGACATTAAATAACATCTTAACCTGAGTAAAAAGAATCTTAAAGAATAAGGTAGCCAAAATATGATAAAATAATGAGAATATTTGAAAGGATTTTCATGACTGTAGAAAAGATTGAAGAGAAAAAAAAATTATAGAAATAACCCATCAAGTACAAAGACCATAAAAAAACAGAATACTAATAACTAATACTAATACTAATATCTGAAAATGCAGTCAAGCATAGTTTAATAGACTGGAGGAAACACACATATACACATGTGTGCACACAGGTACGTGCACACACATGTACACACAGAGGTGCATATTTATTGGTAGATTTAGTCTCGGATAATTTTTGTTTTAGTTGTTATGTTTTTTTTTTTAAGTTTCCAATTTTTGCTGGAGTACTGAAATCCAATTGACTTATTTTTTAAATCTTCTTTATTGAGGTATAATTTACCCATATAAGAAAATGTATCCATTTCAAGTGTTCAGTTCTATAAATTTTGATGAAATTTGAAAATTTTGAAATGCACATACCCATGTAACTACAACAAGATCTCTGTGTCCTTCAGCAGTCAGTCATCCTGCCGGATCTTGGTAATCACTGATCTGCTTTCTTTATTTTGAGTAAAATTTGTTTTTCCTCCAGTTGCATATAAATGGAGTTGATCTGTAGACCAATTGCAGGAGAATTGGCATCTTAACAATGTTAAATCTTTCAATTCATGAATATGACATACTTCTCCATTTATTTAGATCTCCTAAATATCTGTTAGCAATATTTTATAATTTTCAGTGTGCAAGATGTACCCATCTTTTGCTAAATATATTTTGAAGTAGTCTACATTTTTATGGCTTTGTAAATAATTTTTTAAACTTTAACACCCAACTATTTATTGTTAGTATAGAGAAATGAAATTGACTTTGTCCTAACTTTATATCTTATGATCTTGCGTAATTCACTTACTGCTTCCCTTCTGAGACTCCAAATGCAGGCTAGACAGACTGCTTACTATTGTCCCAGAGGTCACTGAAACTCTATTTATTGGTTTTGTCTTTTTTCCCACTCTTTCTCTTTGTGCTTCAATTTGAGTTGATACTATTGCTTGGTCTGCACAGTCTAATTTACTCTTTACCCCATCCTCTGAATTTTTTACTTCATATAACTGGCTTTTCATCTGTAGTCATTTCATCAATTTTTTGTATCTTTTATCTCTCCTTTCATCATTTCTTACTTTGTTTTTAAATCTCTGAACATATTAAGTGTATTTATTATAGCTATTTTGATATCCTTGTTTTCTAATCAGTCCTCCCTGTCATTTCTCGGTCTGCTTCTATTGACTCATTTTTCTACTGATTATGTGCTATAATTTCCTGCTTCTTTGTAATTTTTTTATTGTATGGTAGACATTATGAAGTTAAATTGTTGAGTATTTATAATTTGATATCTTGTTTTAAGGAGTGTTGTGCTTCATTCTGGCAGGCAATTAACTTACTTAAAGATTAGTTTGATCCACTTAATTACTATTTTTCAGCATTTCTATGGCATATCTAGAGTAGTTTTCATTTAATAGACATACTTCAATCCTGTTACTAAGGTATAACCCCTCTAGGGTCTCTTGAAGGTCCTGATGATGACTGAAGAATCTCTACACTGCCTGGTCAAAGCTCAAATGCTTCACTGCCTTGTGTAAAATCTGAGAATTGCTCAACTTAACAACCGTTTGGTTGGCTTTCATTGAGTTTTACGTTACACTTGTATAGTCTAGTACACAGCGAGAGCTAAGGGGCCTCAATGATAGTTTTGGAAACTATTTTTCTTAATATCTCCTTGTTCTACAAAATTTTGCCGCACAGTTTCCAGCTGTCTCAACTTTCCTTAATTTCCTTCTCCATCTGCTAAACTAAGTGAGACTGCCAAGCTTTTTCTGTTTTCTCCTTCCCTGCACCCAAGGTCTGAATACCGCCTCCAGCCAGAAAGCCAGGATGATTGTTGCTTATCTTCTTTGCTTCCTTTCTCTCATAGATAAGGGTTCAGTGCTGCCTGTTGTTCAGTATCTAAAAACAACTTTTTCTCCATTTGTCCACTTTTCTAATTATTTATGGCAAAAGAGTACTTATGGTCCATGTTTATTTATTATAGCCAGAAACAAATTTCCAATTAATTGACTTTTTTTTTTTAAAGATTTTATTTATTTATTTCACAGCGGGAGAGAGATCACAAGGAGGCAGAGAGAGAGAGAGAGAGAGAGAGAGGGGGAAGCAGGCTCCCTGCCAAGCAGAGAGCCCGATGCGGGCCTCGATCCCAGGACCCTGAGATCATGACCTGGGCCGAAAGCAGAGGCTTTAACCCACTGAGCCACCCAGGCGCCCTAATTGACTTTTTTATGTTGATATTACTTTCAGCCAATTTGCCCAACTTGATTATTTTCAGTTACATGGATGAGAATCTATGGGTAACCCATATGGATAATCATATCATACATTAGAAATAATGACTTCTATTTTTTCTGTTCCAATCCTTAAGCCTAGTCATTACTTTTTCTTGTCTTTATGGACTGGCTACAAACTCTAATACAATATTAGCTTATTCAGAGACAGATGCATATAGATAAAATTACCTGAGAAGTATGAAAATTACTTTGGTTTTTACCTCAAGTCTTAATTTTCATCTCTAAATCAAGGAAAGTGAAATTTAATATATTATCCAACTATTAGTAGAATAGATTCAATTTTTCTTATCTACTTATTTATCTGTATAGTTATCCTATATGGACAAAGGCAGATAAAGATGTTTGGAATTGATATTTACCAAATTTTGTTATTTATTTCTGGGGAGTAAGTGTTGCAGTAGATTTTGAAACTAATTTTTACTTTTCCTTTTGTTCCTATATGCATTGCTTTAATTTTTTTAAATAGCAAGCTTGTATGATTTTATGAAAATAATGGTCTTTAATCTAAAAATATTACATGCTTATTATAAAAAGTCAAATAACATGAAGGTGTAGATAGGAAAATATGGAAATTATCTTCATTCAATATAACCCAATTCCCAGGGGTATCCATAGTTAAATGATGTATATACTTCCATTCTTTTTCAGTATATATACAAGCATTTAAGTATATAAATATGTATGTGTGTTTACACACATATATTTGTATATTTACATATATGTATTTACACACATGTATGTACATACAAATGTATGTATATGTAATATATACTTATATACATATGTGTACATACAAATGTGTGCAGATACAGTATATATAACTGGAAATATAACACACACATGTAACTGGAAGTAGATATGATTTTCCCCAAATGAGATCGTATTGAATATAATAATTTGCAATATGCTTTTCTTGATTTAACAACATGTTATAGAAATTTCTTTATGCCAGCATATAGACATACATTGTAAAATTAAAATTTAAATATCATTATTTTATATCTACAATTAAGTAATAGAGAAATATTGGGTAGAAAAATGTGCTTTTGTCACTTTGGCTACCTCTTTCCCTCTTCTGCCATATTTTCCAAAGCAACACTGTAAACAGCTGTTATGCAAACTTTGGTCTTTCTCTACATAATTAAATTTATTCAATTGTATTTATACATAACCATATATCCCCATATATATAACACCATAATATGTATATTTAAGTATACATACACATAGTTTTTCTGACACTTGATTTTATAATAAACCTTAAAAGAAGAACTATAAAATTTTCTGTTTTATTGTTTGTATTCTTTTTCATAACATGCTAATATTTCTTAGCATAAATGTTCTATAGTTTGTTTAGCTCCTTTTCCCTTGATGGACTTTTAGGTCCTATGACAGATATTACACATTGACTCACTTCAGTCCATTTCAAATACCTCGGAACATGCTTGACTGAATAACAGAGGCTGAACAGTTACAGACTACATTTCTCAGACTCCCTTAACAAAAAACTCAGGTTCCAGATGGGCTTAGCTTTCAATGACCAGACACATTCATATATTAGAAAGGTAGTCTGGTACTTCTGCTGTTTCTGCTGGTGAACTCAGTAGTAGTGGTATTTGGTTTCATGAAACAGCAGTTAACTGGCCTCTGCATGATACCTAGCTTCATAGGTCTGGGAAAGCAGGGTGCTTTGGCATCACTTTGCTGGCCTGAAGATTGTCTAGATGAGAGCAATTGTAGTACTGGACGTGGTGTGGCAAAAGTGTGGACGTGGGACTTGTGCGATATTATGATTTATAAGAAATATATACTTGGTCATTTAGATGATCAAAATATATTTCTTACACATATTTGGTCTCATCCACAATTCCTGGTTTATAGCTCCCAGACTCTTGGAATTTCCTGTGATGAAACAAAACAGGTCTCTTGTTATGTTAATAAGGTGACATTTGGACTGCAGCTAAGGACTGAGGTTGGTTGCTGGGGAGATAGATCATGTGATAGAAAGTTGGAACTTTCAGTCCTACCTCCAGACTTCCAGAGAGGGGAGAGTGGTTGGCAATTGAATCCATTGCCAGCAGTCAATGATTTAATCAATCATGCCCACATAATGAAGTCTCCATAAAAAAAAAAAAAAGAAGAAGAAGAGGATTCAGAGAGTTTCTGGGTTGATGAACACATGGAGATATGGGAGGAATGGCACTCTCTAGGCGGGCATGGAAGCTCTGCACCCCTTCCCTTGCCCTATTTATCTCTTCCATCTTGCTGTTTCTGAAGTGTACCCTTTTTAAAATGAACCAGTGATGTAGTAGGCAAAATGTTTCTCTAAATTCTGTGAACTGCTCTAACAAATTAATTGAATTCAAGAAGGGGGTCATAGGAACCTCTGATTTGTTACCAGGCAGTCATAAGTACAGGTAACACGCTGGACTTGTGACTGACATCTGAAGTCCAGGGAGGGGGTCACTGGAACCCTTAATCTATGGCTGTTAGGTCAGAAGCACAGGTGACAACCTGAAATCTTAATTGGCATCTGAAATGGGAGCACCCTTGTAAGACTGAGCCCTTAACCTGTGGAATCTGATGCTATCTTCAGGTAGATCGTGTCAGAATTGAGTTGAAATATAGGATACCCAGCTGGTGTCCTGAGAATTGTTTGTCGATGGGAAGTATGGGGAGCTCCTTCTCACCATACATTGGAAGTTGGATCTTAGAACACTTTTGTAATAATACTGTTTCCTGACTTTCCTGATTGTGGTGGAGATAGAAGCTTGCTTGTTAGCACAATTCTGTAGGGGTGTTCTGGCAGTCATTTCTAGGGACTCAGCATAAAGATTGCTTTTTTAGTCTTTCCAACGATTTTGAAATGCCTTATTCTCTGTTCTAAATCCTTTTGGTTTAAACTAGCTAGAGTTGTTTCTGTTATCTGTAACTAAACATTAAATGCAAAGGAATTTAGAAACTGAAATTGAAGTCTTTGTGTGACAGAAGCCATATATTTGGCATTGATTTAGCAATCAAGTGAAAGATAGGAAGGACTCTGATGTTGCATTCTAAAAAGGATGATAAAGTTTGTTATTTGATGTTAAAAAGTCATAAAATTATTTCCTGTGGTACAGTTTGCTGACCATGACTATAGCAATTAGGAAAAGGGTAGAGGCAATTAATAATACTGGCAGTACTGATTGCTTCTCTCACCTTTAAACAAAGTTCTACAGGGAAGTCATGTACACAGTCTAAAGCCAGCCAGTCTGCAAGCAGACATGGAAGAAAATACAATCCTTTCAGGGGGTTCGTTACTTTTATCTCTTGCTATGGCTATTCGTTTAGATTCCCACTAACTGTTTCCATCTTTAGGTTAAAATAGTTGGCCTTCTTAACACTTCGAGGAACCACATTACTGCACACTCAGTCAACCTGGGGTAGACCTCCTGACAGAACCAGGAACATATTAAGATCCATTTCCTCCAGACAGGAGGTCTACTCCAGGTTGACTGAGTGTGCAGTAATGTGGTTCCTCGAAGTGTTAAGAAGGTCAACTATTTTAACCTAAAGATGGAAGCAGTTAGTGGGGATCTAAACGAATAGCCATAGCAAGAGATAAAAGTAACAACAGCCATAGGGCGAGGCCAAGAGTCTGCCATCACAGAGAATTTTATCACTGCTGAGGGCCAATGACTGTGTGATTTCTTATTTTCCTCTTTTTCTAAATGGAGCTTTTATTGTATTTATTCTGTTCCAACTGCACTGTGATGTATTGGGTGTGTTTGGGAGCAGATAGCTTGCCTCTTATTTTAGCTTTTGACAGACCATGAGATTGTACATAATACAGAGATTCTGCAGTCATTACTGTCTGGAACTTTCTTGGAAAAGGCTCTATGTGTTGAAAGAAAGCTATGGGTGAAGATTTGAGTGGACAAATGACCAGACTATGGGAGAAACTACCAGTTGTCCTGCTAAATCAATTTTTCCCTCTTGCTTAGGAAGAGATCTTCAAATATTGTTTGGGGACATAGACTCCAATAATATTAATTACATCCAATAATTACCCTTGAATTTAGATGTGTCCAAATGGCTGTGGATAAGTTCTGGCCAGTGGCATGTAAGTGAAAGTGATGTAAGCAACAATCAGTAAATGTTCTTAAAGGGTGGGGACATGCTCTTCTCTCCCTTTTTTCCTGCCTGCTTACTCAAATATGCATCCGGTGACTGAAGCTGGAGCGGTTCCATTGGACCACAGGTAAAAGGCACATATTGAGGAAGCACAGAAACAAGATAGAAAGATCTCTGATAATTATGGAGTTTTCACACCAGGCATTTACAGAAGAAATAAATTATTATGCTTAAACCACAGTTATACTGTCATTTTATGTTTTTCTGTCAATCACGGATGAAACTAATCCTGTGTTAATAGAGGTGTTTTCTAAATTTTTAGAGTTACAGAAAAGATTTGAGGAAATAATTATGTCTTCATAGAAATGTGTTTGTGTGCATGCTATTAGCGTTATTTTTTAGGTTAGATTCCTAGAAATGGAATTCTTGGGCAAGTGATATATGTTATTCTGATTTTGAAATATACTTCCTAACTACCCTGCAAAAAGACTTAATCAACTTACTGTTTCACAAGAATACATGACAAGAATTACTTACTTATATCCTTATAAATACAGGTTTTCACCAATTTTTTTTATCCTAGTTGAATAGTTATATTGATATACCTATCCCTGATTACAAGTAATACTGCAAATAATTTTTTCTTTTTTTCTTCTCCTTCTTCTTCCTCTTCTTTTTTTTTATCTGTTTTATTCTGTCATTTGCCAAACTTTCCACAAAAGGTTTATCTTTTTCTTTTTGATTTGTAGGAAATCTTTACATATATAGGATAGTAATTATTTTCAGTTATAGTTTGGCAAATATTTTTTTCTAGACTTCTGTGTATTGTGTAACTTTATGGTGTCTTTATATATTTAATTAAGGAGTTATTTATATTCAGGCAAAAATGCTGGTATTTTCCTTTTGACTTCTGAGTTTTGTGTCTTGCTTAGGAGACCTTTTTCATCCCTAGAGATTATAACATTGGATTTCTATATTTCTTTTAACATATTTGTTCAATTAAAACATTGTTTAGCTCTTCGGGTGCCTGGAAGGCTCAGCTGGTAAGCGTTTTGGCACAGGTCATGATCTCATGCATTGTGGGATAGAGCCCTGCATCAGGCTCCATGCTTAGTGGGGAGTCTGCTTGAAGATTCTCTCCCTCTGCCCCTCCTCCCATGCATGCTAGCTCTTTCTGTCTCTCTCACTCTCTTCAATAAATAAATAAATCTTAAAAAATTGTTTAGTTCTTTAATCCATCTGGAATGTATTTATATAAGGTATAGGGTAAGGGTCAAACATTCCAATCTTTTTAAAAAATATTCAATTTTCCCAATGCCATTTATTTAGTAACACATCTACACCTTACTGATTTGAAATGCAACTCTTAGTGTAGTCAAATTCCGAATATGCATGGATCTGTTTTTCGGTTTCTCTATTCTATCAGTCATCATTCTATTTCTATGCCAATGTTATCCTTTGTGAACAACTATAATTCTGTGATACATTTAGATATCCAGATGGCCCACATTCTTTTTAAAAATGATTTGACATTCTCATTTGTATATATCTCCAAATGAACTTTTGAAACAATTTATATCAACCCAGTTGAAAGGAGATTTTAAAATTATTATAGCTGTCCCATAATTTTTAGAAATCAGTAAGCATGTTTAAAATATATGTTAACTGTAATATTAACATTTGAAAAAATATGTGGTATCTGGCAAATTGGAAATTATTGTAGAATGAAGATGCTATGTGAGTGCATATATTGGTATGTTCATATGAATACCTATGTTATTGATGGATTAACAATCTATGAATATAATGCCTCAAACATTTTTATTTTATAATTCCAAAGAAAATGAAGCAATCATCTTTCCCCAAAAACTTAATTCGGGTCCATACTTAGACAAACAATTAATCCAACCCCAATTCTCTTTTCTATATAGTCAGATGTTTTAGTGCATGTTGAATGAGATAAGCAAATACCAATGTTCTCAGTTTCCTTTGATTGACAAGAAACGGGCAGAAACTGGAAGTTCTAGTTTCTTTCTTTTTTTTTTTTTTAAACATTTTATCCATTTATATGACAGAGAGAGAGAGAGAGAGAGAGAGTTTACAAGTAGGCAGAGAGGCAGGCAGAGAGGGAGGGGGAAGCAGGCTCCCCGCTGAGCAGAGAGTCTGATGAGGGACTCGATCCCAGGACCCTGAGATCATGACCTGATCCAAAGGCAGAGACTTTAACCCACTAAGCCACCCAGGTCCCCAGTTCTAGTTTCTTCTAATTCTGTTCAGTGTATGTATTGGTATTGTGAGAACTTAGGCTACAGGTACTGTGATTTTATATTATTATGCAGAAAGAAAGACTGTGACATTGGATTAATGATGATTTGCATTAATAAGAGTTAAATATAGAACTTTCAGTAAAATTAGCAAGAAATGCAGACCTCTGTTATTCTATAGCTACTGTTGCCTCTGTCACAGTCACCTGGCACTGTTTACCCAGATACAGTTTAATAGGTTCTTTATTTCACACTAGTCAACCCTGGAAGGTGGTTGATAGCATACTTTCTCAGCTGCTGCTGACAGTCAGGCTTCTAATTAGTGCATATCTATTTGCTGACTGGCCTCCTCCCCAGAGCCTGAAAGAGATGGTGGACATTTCGCTCACCTTCTCCTTCTGGTTTGCCCCAACAACAACAAGAAAAGTTGCCCGCTTCACTTAGAAGGAGCTTGTGCACACATATAATGTCCTAAATTTTATGACTGCCCCCTTAGACAGGCCCCCAAACCTCATAGCTCTTAAAGTCCACAGGGTTTGCACTCATGACTTTTCAAGTCTATAACCAACAAAGAATCAGTTTTTCAAATAGGCGTGGGGGCATTCTCCCCAGCTATACACAGGGAGAAGGTAAAAGCTCTCAACAAAGTTAATATAGAAGGAATGGACTCCAACATAATAAAGGTTGTATGTGACAAGCCCAGAGCTAACATGATACTCAATGGTGAAAAGATGAAAGCTTTCCCTCTAAGATGTTGAGCAAAACAAGACTGTCCACTCTCTCCAATTTTATTCATCATAGAACTGGAAGTCCTAGCCAGAGAAATTAGGTACAAAACAGAAATGAAAGGCATTCAAATCAGAAAGGAGGAAGTAAAACTGTCCCTATTTGCAGATGGTATATTTTATAAAGAAAACCTTAAAGACACCACCAGAAAACTGTTAGAACTAATAAATGAATTCAGTAAAGTTGCAAGATAGAAAATCAATATACCAAAATCAGTTGTATTTTATACATTAATAACGAACTATGGAAAGAGAAATTAAGAAAATAATCCCTATCTACAGTTGCACCAAAAAGAATAAAATACCTAAGGATAAATTAACCAACTTGGTAAAAGACATTAAAAACTATAAGACATTGATGAAAGAAATGGAGAAATATACAAATAAGTGGAAAGATAATCTATGCTCACAAATTGGCAGAATTAATATTGTTTGTTTTTTTTTAATTATGTTATGTTAGTCGCCATACCATACATCATTAGTTTTTGATGTAGTGTTCCATGATACATTGTTTGTGTATAACACCCAGGACTCCATGAAATACATGCCCTCCTTAATACCCACCACTGGCCTAACCTGTCCCCCGCCATGCTTCTCCCCTCTAACACCCTCAGTTTGTTTCCCAGAGTCCAGAGGAATTCATACTGTTAAAATGTTCATACTACCCAAAGCAATCTACAGATTCGGTGCAGTCTGTATCAAAATTCCCATGACATTTTTCACAGAATGGAAAAAACAATCCTAAAATTTGTGTGGAACCACAAAAGACTCTAAATAGCCAAAGCAATCTTGATAAAGAAGAACAAAGCTAGAGGCATTATGCTCCCTGATCTCAAACTATTTTACAAAGCTGTAATAATCAAAATAGTATTGTGTTGACATAAAACAGACATATAGATCCGTGGAACAGAATGGAGAGTCCAGAAACAAACCCATGCATATATGGTCAATTAATTTATGACAAAGGAATCAAGAATATACAATGGGGAAAGAATAGTCTCTTCAGTAATGGTGTTGGGAAAACTGGACAGTCACATGCAGGAGAATGAAACTGTTTTACTGTCTAACACTATGTAAAAAAGTAACTCAAAATGGATTAAAGACTTGAATGTAAAACCAGAAACCATAAAACTCCTAGAGGAAAACATAGGTAGCAAGTTCCTTGACATCAGTCCTGGCAATGATTTTTTGGATTTGACTTATAAGCAAAGACACCCAAAGCAAAAATAAACAAATGGCACTTTATCAAACTGAAAAGCTTCAGCATGGTGAAGGAAACTATCAACAAAATGAAAAGGCAACCTACTGAATGAGAGAAAATATTTGTAAATATGTATCTGATAAGTAGCTAATAATCCAAAATATGTAAAGAACTCATACAAATCAATAGCAAAAAAATATTCAATTTAAAAATGGGCAGAGGAAAAAATGTTTTTAAAAAATGGGCAGAGAATCTAAATAGATATTTTCCCAAAAAAGACATACAGATGGCCAACGGAAAAATAAAAAGGTGCTCAACATCACTAATCATGAAAGCAATCCAAATCAAAACCACAATGAGATATTACCTCGCACTGTTAGGATGTACAGTGTCAAAAAAAAAAAAAAAAAAAAGAGGACCTTGCAAGTGTTGGCAAGGATGTGGAGAAAAGGAAACCTTTGTACATCATTGGTGGAATGTAAAGTGGTGCAGCCACTGTGCAAAATAGTGCGAAGTTTGGTCAAAATTTTAAAAAATAGGTATGATCTAGCAGTTCTACTTCTGGCTACTTACCTGAAGGAAATGAAAACACTAACTGGAAAAGGTATCTGCATCCGATGTTCATTATATCATAATTCACAGTCGCCAAGGTATAAAAACAACCTAAGTGTTTGTCAACAGATAAATGAATCAAGAAAATATGCTATATACACAATGGAATACTTTTCAGCCATGAGAAAGAAGGAAATCTTGTCATTTGTGACAACTTGAGTCAATCTGGAGGACATTATGCTAAGTAAAATAAGCCAGACAAAGACAAATAGAGCATAGTATCACTTACATATGGAATATTTTTAAAAAAATCAAACTCATAGAAACACTGAGTAGAATGATATAAGCTTATATAAGATGAATAAAATCTGAGGATCTAATGTATAACATGGTAACTATAGTTGAAAATACTGTATTGTATAATCTATGCTAAGAAAGTAGAACTTAAGTGTACTCGCTAAAAAAAAAAAAGAAAAAAAGAAACTGTGAGATGATGGATGTGTTAATGAACTTGTGGGAAGCCTTTCACAATGTGTACATCTATCAAATCATCTCGTTGTACACTTCAAATATGTTACAATTTTATTTGTCAATTATACCTCAATAGAGCTGAAAAAATTAGTTATCAAGACATGAGAGAATTTTAAACACATATTACTAGTGAAAAAAGCTAGTCTGAAAAGGCTACATGCTATATGATTCCAACTATACAACATCCTGGAAAAGGCAAAACTGTGGCACAGTAAAATATCAGTGTTTCCCGGGCATTGGGGGAAGGGAAGTTTGACTAGATGGAGCACAGAGGGTTTTTAGGGCAATGAAATGACTCTGCATGACCCTGTGAAGTTGGACTCATGCCATTATACATGTTAGGTTCCTCCAAACCCATAGAATGTACAATATCATGAGTGCATGCCAGTATAAATTATAGACTTTGAGTGCCTGTGATGTGTCCACGCAGTTGGACAATTGTTACAAACAGGAGCAGCTCTGTGCATGTGTGGGGTCAGAGGCTACATAGGGAATCTCTGTACCTTCCTCCTCTTGATTTTGCTGTGAACCTAAATCTGCTCTAAAAATAAAATTTCCTGCGGGGATGGATTTCATTTAATCCCAAAACAGCTCTTAGAGCTAAATATTATTATAACTCCTATTGTATAGATAAGAAGACACAGAGGCACAGAGAGATTAAGTAATGACCAATATCATACAGTGAGCAGGTGATAGACCTAGGATAGGAAGACAGCATGACTTCAAGGTCTGTGCTTCTAACACCTACTTTGTGCTGCTTCCCAAAAGGACCCTCCAAAAAAAGAGTTTTGAGAAAGATTCCACACGAACTTACAAAGCTGCACACAGGCTGCTTTTCTCTTCAGAAATGTGACCATTTCACTACCTCCAGGAAGATTACCATAAGAACTAACCCTAATATTCACTATATTACAAAGCATATATATGTGTGTGTGTATGTATATGTATATATATATATATATACAGATATATATATGAGAATTACAGTATCTTATAAAGCTTAAAATTGGTTTAAAGGTTTTTATATTAAATCTTCTTCCTGGAAGTCTATATTTCAAAAGAGCATTTGCTTTTTTTTTTTCCTTTTGGGTTTGTCTGTGTTAATCTAAACCTATAATATTTGTCTAACTTCAACAGCGTCAACAAAATTGTGTTTTCTCTTTTTTGAACCTGTGACTTGGTGTACATATACCATTAGACCATTTCTGTAAAGCAGCAAGAGATTATTTCAAAGAGAAGCACACGGATTTATATTGGTGCATCGGATGTCCATAGACTTTCAGTAGATTTACTTTCATGGCCTGAATGTTTAACATGATTCTTTAAACAAGCTGTTGCACAGAAACTCTTGTTAATAGATTCAGTGAAAATACTTGGGCACAGAGTCTGGCTAAGTAACCACCTTACTTTATTTAATTAGAAAGCCTGCAGATAGTTGGTGTGGAGTGAAGCGTTATTTTAGGTTTAAAAATTACCTCATTAGTGTGCTCATCCCATGTAAGTACTCCAGAGACACAGACTGGGAACATGTGTTCTCTTATCAGGATCATGATATCCTTTTCCTACAGGAAATATTTGTATTGCAGTGAAAATTCCCCCTTTCCCTTAGGTACCTATGGGAAACTTCTAAATGCTGCATTTGTTTTGGCTCAAAGGCAAATTGTGGGTAATCTGAATCTCTCATCAGTTTCACAATTCTCTGTAGATGGGTTCTGTTTCCTCAGCAAATTTCCTTGATCACAGTGGAAATTTGGGCAAAAACGTGTTTATATTTTCCACCAGTAAAATAGTGTTATCTAAAGGGCCCACTCTGTGGTAATGGGGGTACTTTGCTGGTCTTTGACTGTTAGTACGGTAGCCGGAATGTGAATTAGGCTGCAATATTTGGCTGTTTCAGAGCTCATTCTAGGGCAGCTTGTTCACATCGCAAACCACAGTGTGATTGGATCTCTCACAAATTTCAAACACAAGCTCTCTTGGGGCAGTATTTTAGTGTGGTTAACTACCAGCCAAGCGTCTTCCTTACCCCAGCTAAAGATCTCCAGGGAATTAGGTTATGTGGTCCATTTCTGTGGCCCTGTACCAGAAATGACCACTGACAGAAATACTTCAGATTTTGCATGCGCAGGAGCTATGCCCTCTATTCTACTCTTCACAAACTATTTTTTTCTTTGCTTTTTTCTGTTCTCCTACTTTACTCTTTTAAATTCTTTTTGAGCTTTTTCCCTCATATTCAACAGTAAACTTTCTTTCAGTATTTTAAATATTCAGTAACAGGCCCCTGGGAGGAAATAACATCATATATATATAATATCATACATATATATAATATATATACACACATATGCACTGTATATATAATATCACATATATAACATATACATCACATATATACAAACACACCATATATACACATATACATCATATGTAAATGTACATATATACACACATATGCATGTATATGATGTATAGGTATGTATGTGTGTAAATATGTATGTATGTATGTATATATATAAACCTTTTTATATACCAGAGCAATAGAGCAATTAAAGAATAGTTTTAAACATTATAGACAAATTGGGAATTTTGGAGAAATCTTGGATTCAATGAATAAAACACACACACACAATTACTTTCTACGTACCAGTTACAAATTATATGTTTCTTACAAATCTAAGAAGTGTCTCACATATCTTAAATAAAACCAATTTCAATAATGAAAATCCATTTATAAACATCCCTTATGCTAATTAAAAAACTACTAATTCATCAATGAAACCTCAATTCCAATATTAGTAGAGCCTCTCATGTCAGCATAAGATAAAGATGTCCTGGAATGTGACCTTTCTGGTTAAATGTTGAGTCTACTATTTCCTGTGAACTCCAGAGTAAAGCAATGGATAACACATAATGTCATATCAATGTCTACACTGAGGCATTTTAAAATAAATTACTGACTTTATAGCACACCATTGGTTTTTCTCCCTAGTTCACTGGTCACTGTTTCTTAGCTTTGCTGATGGACCTAAAATTAACTATAAATGGTGTGCCGCCTAGGGCTGAAGCTTAACATCTTCTTTTTCCTCCTTAAATGAATTTAAACACTACCCGTATGATGATCAATCTCAAAATACCTATTTCTGGCCCTGACTTTTCCCCTGAGCCCCTTAACCACCTCGTTGACATCTCCTGTGGATGGCTACTCTGCAGTTTCAGTTCTTTATATTTCTTGATTTTTGCGCCCAACTCCCAATGAGAAGTAAAAAAACCCTGTTATATCCTGGGTCCTCTCTACCTCAATCAATAATACCACCTTCTATCTAGTTTCTCAACTCAAAAACAAGGGTGTGCGCCCTGCTTCTTTTCTTCCTCTTAAACCTTGCATCTAATCTGGAAGTTCTAACCTATTTGACCTCCAAAATATTTCTCTGATTGCTCCACTTCACTCCATTCTCCCCATCAAGTCCTAATCCAAAGTAGCATCATTTCTCATCCGGACTGCTATAATAGCGTCCAGATTGTTTCCTTTCTTCCTGCATCCCTGCCATCCATTGTTCACACAGTAACCAGTGTTCATTTTAAAACATAGATCATATTGTTCCTTTGCTTAGAACCTTTTAATGGTTTCTTCTTGGATGTATATGAAAGTTCAAATGCCTACCATGTCCTCCATGATTTGGCTGCCTACTTCTCAATACTCTTTTTGTCTTACCTACTCCTTTACCCCATTTCTCCATTTGTTCATTATGCTTCAGCCTCACTGGCCCCCTTTCTAACCCTGAGTGACCAAGTCCTTAACGAATTCATAAGCCTTGTACTTGCTGTTACCTCTGCCTGATGTGCTCTTAACCAGCTCCCTATGAGGCTGGTTTCTACTCATTTCTCAGGTCTCAGCTCAAATCCTCAGAAACGCCTGGCATGGAAACTCAGTTCAAATTACCTTTCCCTAAACTCTCCACTTTCATATTTGATCTCATGAGCCCATTTATTTCCTCTAAACACTTGCTACAATCTTTAATTCTCTTTCCATGTACTCATTGGCTTGCTTATTGTTGTCTCCCCCAGAGAATACAAGTTTTGTGAAAGGAAAGAACTCACCTACACTGTTCATGGCTTCATTCCCTTGGCAATCACCATGCCTGATACATACATAGGTGTCTGATTAAGCAATTGTAAATAAATAAACGAAAACAAAAACCAGAGGAATTATGGAGACTATGAAATGAAATCGTCATGGATGATAGGATGTTAGAAGTCAAAGAGTCTTGAATTTTTCTGATGTACCTTCCGATGAGATGGACCAGAGGGGTGAATTTGTCTAAAGATGAGGAAGTGAATGGCTGGAGTGTGGGTGTCCTGACATTGAGTGCAATGTTTTCCACTAAACAAATGACTCATAAACTTGGTCCTTGATCAGGTTTTCACTTGTTTGTATTGAAATGAGGAAAATAATAACAACATCACATGTGTTTATCTATCTCCAGCTGTCCTTTCTTGCAAAGAACACCTCTGGCTTGTGTCCTTCCTTCCTTTTTGCATCTAATGTCTTTTTCGTACAAAATATTGATGGTGTGTGTATGTGTGTATATATATATATATATATATATATATGAAATGTTCTTTTCTTGACAAAATAAAAATTTCAGGGCGCCTGGGTGGCTCAGTGGGTTAATGCCTCTGCTTTCGGCTCAGGTCATGATCTCAGGGTCCTGGGATCGAGNCTTGTGTCCTTCCTTCCTTTTTGCATCTAATGTCTTTTTTGTATAAAATATTGATGGTGTGTGTATGCGTGTATATATATATATGAAATGTTCTTTTCTTGACAAAATAAAAATTTCACCTTTTAATTTTGGGTAATATTGCATAGCATAAAAGTATATTTATTCCCCTACTGATTAGTCCCCAATTTTCCAGTTTTTTCCCACCACAATGTTGTCATAAGTATCTCTATATTTATGTCAGTAAATTAATATAAAAATCTCTATCGGGCGCCTGGGTGGCTCAGTGGGTTAAAGCCTCTGCTTTCGGCTCAGGTCATGATCTCAGGGTCCTGGGATCGAGGCCCATATCGGGCTCTCTGCTCGGCAGGGAGCCTGCTTCCTCCTCTCTCTCTGCCTCTCTGCCTACTTGTGATCTCTCTCTCTCTCTCTCTGTGTCAAATAAAGAAATAAAATCTTTAAAAAAAAAATCTCTATCTCCATCTCTTCCTATATTTATATTTCTTCTCATATAAATAGTACTATTACTTCTTTATATGGGACCAATAAGATGTTCTTATACCCTAGGAGTGCCCACTCTGGTGATGATTGACAGGATATGTCCTTAAAGAAGTTTAATATTTTTATTCCTTTTTTTCTTTTAAAAAAATATAAAGTCTGCAAATTACTTTGAATGTCCCTCTTTCAGATAGTTTCCTAAAGAAAAAACAGATTTAGGTTTTAGAAAACAGTGATTAATCTCTATTTGTCACCTGTTTCCATCTGACTACTCTGCTGTCCAGATGTCAAAGCCACTCCATATCATCCTGGTAAGCTCAGTGTCTCCACAGTCCATTGTAGATTTTCCAGATCATCCCTGATCATTTCACACTGTGTAGTGAACAAACAGTTCATGGCAACTGTCTGAAAATGGAATTGGCTCCAACTCTAGAGCACAGTGTTTAAAGCTGGTATATGTTGAAAAAAAAAAAAGCAAAAATGTTGAAGTCACCTAAAATAAAGCTACTATGAACTACTATGCCAGTTTTAAAATAGGGTAGTTTTGGTTACTAAAAAAAAAAAAATGTAAACCAGTCTTACCTGCCAAATTAGTAGGAAGCCCACACCTCAAGGAACTTGAAGAGTGGGAAATTCCGACCTCCACACCCCAAGGAGAGGAGCCTATTAATGTCTTTGGTTCTGTTTACAGTCATAGAGATGATGCTGGTATGCACCAGATTCAGGTCCCTGTAGAGAAGCATGCATTTTCTCCCAAGCCAATTTCAGCCTAGTGTTATTTATGCCTCTCAGGCTGGTGATTTCAACTGACAACTCTGTCAGGCCAATCTCTTAAAATGCCAGCTGCTTCAAAAGTGTCAGAATTAATTCATATGTTCATCTGCAAACTTAAAACATTGTGTCCTTTCCTTCACTGGTATGTCTCACCACAAAGTTTCGCATAGGTATTCTTTTCCTATTCTTGATATATAAATGGGATCATACTTTTAGGAAGCAAACACTTGCCATGGGGTAACCTGCTTAACTAGCTGGGATGGTAATTCTGATTGCCTCTGGGAACCCTGTAATTTCCCCTTCCCACCTGTCTACGTGCCTAGACACACACGTGCGCGTGCACACACACACAGTCAGATAGGGAGTGATTTATTCTCTCAAAGGGGGCTTACCATGCTAAAGACAACAAGGTGACTTTCTAGTCATAGAAAGAAAAATGGGGGAAAAAAATCTACAGGATAAATCTTCAACAAGGTATCTTGCAACATAAAAAATGGACTGAGATTTTGACAAATAAAAATGAATGTGCACTTCAAAATATCCAAAATGTGTGAATTCTAATCCAAAATCTGCTTTTGTACCTTAGTACAGACTGCAGAAGAGAAATAATGATGTTCTTTTTCATAAGCAAATTTAAAGCTTATTCGATTCTCTAAGTTTCATAGCCTCCCTATCGAAGGAAGGTTTAAAACGCCTGTTTCCTTATTTACTGTGACTAGTTAAGTGGTTTGCTTCATAAATGCTAATTCAAGAAAACCAGTCACTTGTAGGGTGCATCCTCAGGTTATATAAACAGTCTGTGCTGTGTTTGGTGTTAGGCGTATTAAGACACGAGTCTACTGGGAACATTTTGCATGCACAATACACGTCAGGGGAAGAGTCAACAAGCTGTACTATGAATCTGTTGCCCAAAATTCCTTAGCCAAAAAGATTCTTCAAATTATTTTTTGTATTTGTTAATTGTTCTATTAACATGGAAATATGTCTGCTTTCTTTCCTCAAAAAGTTCATATATATATATACATATATATATTCATCAAATATATATACACATATGTATTTTTTAACTGTGCTTCACTTTGCCTCATAAAGAAACTGAAGTAGACTTTTTATAATTTGAGTTAGTCTGCATACCAAGGAAAAACAATAATTTACGGGTCTACATGATAACTTAGGAATTGGAGTTAATATACAAGTCAGTTATGTGTTATTAAAAAATCCTATAGCCAGGTATTTCACTGATTTGGATATAGTTAGCTATTAGATATCATGGGTTTTCTTTTCTTATAAAGCTGGGTGCTAAATGTTTGGAATTGGTATAGACAAAGAATTCATCTTTCCTATTTACTTACTCTTAAAATATATTCAGCTACCAAAAATCCCACAGAATACAAGGAGTATCCACTTTCCACTCCAGGTGCTGATTAGAGAAGAGGATGAGTTTCACTAAGGAATAAGCTAGATATAATTTTATCTTATTCATAAAGAGCCTAAGGCCATAGGATCTTTTAAAAATCAACACCAAGAGAAAATTTTAAATGATAATATTAAACTAAGCAACCAATTTCAAGCATTAAAAAAATATATATATGCAGAAAATAGGAGAAACGATTACAGATTAAAGAACTGTACTCAAATACAAAACAGCAATAAGTTGAGCATGGCTAATACCAAATTATCTGGATTAAAAGGAAATTAACTCTCTCCACCCCCCTCCGACCCTCCATTAAGTAAGTCAAGAGTGATTAAGTAAGTCAAGGAGTGATAAATCACTCCTTCTGTGCAATTTGGAGAAAGGAAGTTAGTTTTCTGGATTTGGGTGATGACTATTGAATTCAAGAAACATGCGAGGCACCTGGGTGGCTCAGTGGGTTAAAGCCTCTGCCTTTGGCTCAGGTCATGATCTCAGGGTCCTGGGATGGAGGCCCGTGTCAGCCTGCCTGCTCAGCAGGGAGCCTGCTTCCTCCTCTCTCTCTCTCTGCCTGCCTCTCTGCCTACTTGTAATCTCTGTCTCTGTCAAATAAATAAATAAATAAAATCTTAAAAAAAAGAAAAGAAAAGAAAAGAAACGTGCAGTCACAGTCTGCTTTCAAAGCTGGGGAGTTAAAAATGGCTGGAAGAATCCTAAACTAGTCCTCTACCTGGATCCGACAGACCGCCCCGCCCCTCCGCCCCACGAGTCACTCCTTACCATCTGACTTTATCGCTGTGCCACAGAACAGGCCATGGTTGATTTTATTATCTCTTTGATTTAAATTTAAAACATCACTAAAAATAGCACATTTCAACCAATAGGGTGTGTCTTTTCCTTAAAATCACAAATTACCAGATGTTCTTTCAGGACTTCCTCATACTGACCTGGATTACTTATAAGTAACTCAAACTCAAATACTCCAACATGAAATATATTTGTTCTTTGCCATTCCACCCCTTCCTACTGTCAATCCTACACTTACTAAGGGCCAGAAACTGTGTTAGGCTCTTCATATGTTTTAACATTTTATCCTCACCCAACCTATATGTGATAGGGCTACAACTATTTTAAGTTTATAGACTAGGAAAGTAAAGATTAGGAAGATAATAACTTGTCTGTTTCCCATCTCAAGACATCATCTTTATCCATTCAGTTGAACAAGCCAGAAACCTAGTACTGTCTCCTTCTCTACCTCCCTAAGCCTTGTCAACTCACCCAAATGCTTCTGAAATTCATTCTTATTTTTTCATTCCTGGTCACTGCCAAGCTTAAACTTTTCTTTTTGTGCTAACAATTATAATAATCAAATAACCTCCTGTTTGGATTTCCTATTTCTTGTGTCTTCCACTCTAATCCCTTACACACCCTGACATCTCCTGCCTACCTTCCTTCTTTCTTTCCTTCTTTTCCTCCTGTAAAGCCTTTCTGAATTTGCTACCTTATCATTTCTGCCCAAGTTTAATTATTTGCTCATTATTGCGCCCATAGAATCTATGTGTTCCATGGGTATAAACCTACACCACTGAAGCATAGATAGCAAGACATTCCTGTTGCTGCTGTTTTCAGACTATTAGCATCTTATAGACAAGACCCTGTCTCACTTCCACATTCATTCATTCATTTAATCATTCATTCATAGAATGAATGATTCATTGCCCACCATATGCCAAGAATTTATTATTAAAAAATGGTGATAATAGTAATAGCTATCTTCCACTGATAATATACTCAACAATCCTATGGGGCAGATGATGTTACCTTTATTTACACTAAGGAAAGTTCAAAATAGAGAGGCAAAGACACTTCTGTCAAAAGAAATATTATGTTTGCATGCCTGGGACTGTGTAAGTATTCAACAAGTATTAGTAAAATTTGTAGAATTTAGTTGACCTTAAAATCAAAGAGCAAACAAGCACTTAAGAGAACATGTCTTGTCTAAGAGCCTACGAATGGTAGAGGCAGAATAGCAGTGGTTGAAGAACTTTAGAGGCAGACGGATATATAAATTGCAGTCTCTGCTCTGTCACTAGTAAGCTGCATGACCTCAATAAGTTGCTTATTTCTGTAAACCTCATTTTAAAATCTATGAAATAGAGGTATTATTAGTACTACGTCAAAGAGCTGTCACATTGGTTAATATGAAAATACGTGTAAAATGCTTAGTAAGCCACCTAGTACAAAGTAAACCCACAATAAGTATCGACTGGTATTATAATGACTGCACAATAAGACAATAGGGGCCAATAATAAGCTATTTGATGAGGAATTATAAGTTTTCCCGTTAGAATTTTCAATTTTATTATTTTCATTTGATATATTTATTCTTTTCATTATTGCTGTTATTATTATTATTTTTGTGGAGAGCCAGTAGGAAATATGGGAATGGTTAGTATACATGTAGGAATGTCAACTGATGAGGTTCACTAGCTTTTGCCATCATAGTATTCAAAATTATAAAATACGAATCTAAAGGAAAAATAACACAAACTCTTTCAGCCATAATGAAATAGGGCTATTTTAAATAATTTATATTCCATCCGTCCTTCATAGAATTACTATATCAGGAAGAATAAATAGAAATGAATATAACTGCTGAGTTAAGAAACTAGGTTAAATGTCATACAAAAAATTATTTATACCCTAACTTAACCATCTCAACTGTGGTTGAAATAAGGAGTGAAATGTTTTCAAACAACCCTAAGGGATTGTCCTCTTAAGGGAGAGAAAAGAATTTCAGACATTTCAGAATACAAAGAAGGAATTTCTGGAACTCAGAGAGGACTTTTGGCTAGAAGACCAATAAACCAGCATAGTCTAGGAACAGGACATCAACTGGCCCAACATGCGGTTTTTTCCTACGATGGTAGGACCAAAACGGCCCATTGCCCAGAAGTGACTGTTCTGTACGGTGAGTGGGTGAGCATCTTCTGTCTTTCTTCCCATCAGGTATGCTCAACTCTGCAGTAGTGGTCGGTTTCCCAATGAGTAAATAAGGCCTGCTTCTTGACCCACATTCCACAGGAAGGCCAGATTTTAGGAGACAAAAAGTCAAATGTGCCAAAAGGAAATTGCAAATGTCCTAGAAGCCACAAGAGAGTGGGGAGTGTGCGGGGTGGTAGCGGGGACTTTGCCAAAACGCCAGTGCAAGCATTACTCAATCATCTCTTTCAGTAAACATGCTTAGGATGGAAGCATTAGATTTTGGGCCACTCCAGTAATTCCCAAGCAAATACATTGGTCCTTTTGTGGTTTATTGTCTAGGACTTTATTTTGCTGGATCATCTGTGTATTTTTTAATGTTGTATTTCTTTTGGTTAATCTTCCTTCCTCCTGGGAAGCAAAACGTTCTGCAATAACAAACACTGTCTGTGGTAAGTCCCTAAAACTCCAATGCAACAGATTGCAAAGCCTGCTGTCCATTCTAAATACACTTGTATAAGCTGGTCGTGTCCATATCTCCAACTTTGTATTCCATATGCGTGTTTTTCTCTGGTCACCAGTCACTCTTTGCAAAAGATGTTTCACCATGCATAGAAAATGTGTTATTTAATAAAATCCACAAAACTGATTGAGTTAGAGAAGTAACTGATATCCCAATAATATGAAAAAAGTCATTTCTTCTTGCTGCTTTCATTATGTACAAGTCTGCGTACGTTTTTAAAAATATATTTTAAATCGAAGTATTCAAAATGAAGTATTTTGAATTCACAGAAAACTGTAGAGAAAAATATAAATATTTGAACATTGCATGTCATCTTGGGAATATCAGACTTTATAATAGGTATTTTTTACTTAAAGGCAATTCACCTATGAGAATGCTGAGCCCAATCAATTAATTAACTGATTCTTGGACTCACTCAAAGGACCAGATACTCTTGAGGAGAATCTCATGATACCTCCAGATAAATGGCAAGTGATCCAGTAGAATAAAAGGATTCAGTGTGAGAAGCAATAGGGAATGAAACGGACTCTGGCTATGGTAGGATTATATACCAGTTTGCCCAAAGTCACTTCTGATTTGTGGCTATTGTTCTGGCATAATTATTGATTCTACCACTGTTATTTTCAAACTATGAAGGTTTTGGCAATAAATTGCACAGCTAACTGTGAAAAAATAGAGGGCATATGTTATACTAAAGAAGGGAGCTTCTATGGGATTCCAGTCAGTGACTGTCATGTAGGAATGAAGATCTGTACTTTCTCAAGAGAAGCCAGATTTGGATTTTTAAGCATAATCCCCCAACATTTAATGTTAGTTCAACTCTTTTCTTTTTCTCTTTATTTACATTACAAGAAAAAAAAAAGAAAAGAAAGAAGCTTGTCTGGATCAGAAATTTCTCTATGGGTTACCCACGTACAACTTCTTTTAGCCTAGAACTCCTGCAGTTTGGGGATTCAATACCACTGTTTTCTCATCTCCTCCAGTTGGAATGTCAGGCTCCACTTAAACTTAAGAATTGACATGTATAGGGCCCCTGGGTAGCTCAGTCGTTTAAGCGGCTGCCTTCAGCTCAGGTCATGATCCCAGGGTCCTGGGATCGAGCCCCATGTCTGGCTTCCTGCTCAGCAGGGAGTCTGCTTCTCTCTCTGCCTCTGCCTGCCCCTCTGCTTACTTGTGCTCTCTATCTCTCTGTCAAATAAGTAAAATCTTGAAAAAAAAAAAAAAGAATTGACATGTACACTGTGATCCAGGTTAAACAGGTCCTGTTTTCAAACATCCATCATCAGTTAAGAAAACTGACCAAGAGACTGAAAGCAGAGTGAGTGCAAACTCAGGCTTTATTAACTAATTTGCTGGGATCTGAATTTAAACCATTTTTCACTGGTGACGATACCATTCACTGAGCACCTATGATGCCAAACACTGGTCTAATCATGTTGTCTACATTATCATGCTATCAGTCATCACAACGATGATTAAAAAAAAATAGAGCCTGAAAAATTTATGTGATTTGACTAAGGTTATATGGCTAATAAATGGTTAAATTGAGATTAGTGCATAAAACTCTGTGGGCTCCAAATCCTGTGCAGTATCTACTGTACTCCTATCCCTTGCTGGGCAAAAACTACCAGCTTTAGTACTTGGATTCTCATCTTATGCAAATGCATTACCCCAAACTGTACAGTTTCTGTTCAATGAAAGTCTCAGAAAAGTTAATAAATTCAAAGAATAAGGCAACCAAGTGATAGAAAATTACCATGATGCCTATTTATCAATGTCAAGGTAGATTAATAGTCCGAGAAAACATAGTTTTAATACTAAAAAATTCAAATTGCTGTATACACAGCAGGACAACTATATGATATTGTTAAGTGTCTTTGGTCAGGCTCCTTAGAAGCAGAGTATGAGAGGGGGATTTTTATACAAGTGATTTTTTAAGGAACTGTTTTTATGGGGGAACCTATAACAATGTGAGAAGAGCCAGAAAAGGTAGGGGAAAAAGATAGGCAGTGATGACCTTTTAGAAGCCTAGCCTCCTGACTTTGTAGGGACTTCTGGAGCTTGGATTGATCATAGAGGCTGTGTTGCTTAGAGGGCTGTTTCATCACTACCTCATCAATCTGTGGTTATGGTCTTCCAGGCTTCTTCTGGTAAGGAGGCTCCCATCAACCAAGGGAGGGCCTCAGAGAAAGATATAGGTGTGAGCTCTTAGCAGCTAATACCTGTATAGCCAGGCAAATGGGGCCTGCAAGGAGGTTGGGGGTAAGTGGGGCAGGAGGAGGTGGGGAGATGGAGGTTGCCACTGACAATATCTGCCATAGCTATCACATGACAGATTTGGATAAATTATTCTCTCTTCATTTACAGTATTTTTATTTTTTGTTATTTTAAATTGAAGGGACTATTCTTATTTGTTTTTATCTCTAAGATTGTATTTTCTTCGGGTAATTTTCAAAGTTTGCAGAATTCTTGCTATCTTTTACCATTCTTGCTATCTTTTACCATCCCCAGTATCCAAACCCTCCCCTTCCTTCATCCACTTTAGCCCTAGGGAATTGTTAGTACATCACAGCTAAGCAATGGGCAAGATTACTTACAGACTGTGGTTCTTTCTTTTCAAACAATGCTTATTATTAGACATTATAGTATAATAGCTATTTAGTCAGCCGCTTAAGGATTGTTGTATTTGGCTATGTCATATTAAACAAGTGAAAAAATTATTTTTTAAAAGATTTATTTATTTATTTCGAGGAGAGAGAGTGCATGTGAACAGGGGGAGGGGCAGACAGAAAGAATCTCAAGCAGACTCCTCCCCACGCCCCCCCAGCTCAGAGCCTGAGGTAGGGCTCCACATCAGGACCCTGAGACCACCACCTGAGCCAAAATTGATTGTCGGATGGTTAACCGACTGAGCCACCCAGGCACCCCACACAAGTGAAAAAATTAATGTCAACTATAGAGAAAATTATTCTTCATTTCTTTTAATAAGAATGTACTCCTGCAGAAAAAAACATTTTTAAAAAAATGACCCACAAAAATATTTATGTGCATATTGTATCATTGACAAAAAATGATACTAATAATAACAGAGAACCTTTAGTATGAGTAGAGTGGTTTGTTATATGTTTCACGTGCATTATCTTAAATAGATATTATATTACAATGATGCATGCCTGTCTTAGTTCTATGATCATGAGTTTTTAAATTCAGAAGTCACATCTTATGCATAACTTTTCCTCAATAAATAGCAAAAAAAAAAAAAAAAAAAAAGACCAGATAGTCAAGAAAGGCTTATATTTTGACAAAATACAAAAAATGAGCCAACCCAGTTTGCTCCATAATATTTGATTTCTTCAGATTGCCACCAACTGCTCTGCTTACAATAAACCTTTGAAATGAAGACCAGTGTGACCGGTGGAGATTCAGAAGCCATTGTCAA
Organism: Ailurus styani; assembly: GCA_002007465.1. Taxonomy (NCBI): domain Eukaryota; kingdom Metazoa; phylum Chordata; class Mammalia; order Carnivora; family Ailuridae; genus Ailurus; species Ailurus styani. The sequence continues at coordinate 1,188,272 of LNAC01000144.1, read as the reverse complement.
GATCTAACAGGCTATATCTGGTGGCACGGGTGAAACAGATGCTTTCATAAAAAGCATGAGAAGAGACTCTCAGTGGGAGAGTTGCTTCTTTCACAATCCACCAAGGATGAGAGAAATTTTTCTGATCTTACTCTCTTATGGGATACAGAATTCTAACTTGGGGCCTTGGCTTGCTTAAGTGAACTATGCAGATTTTTCATTCTCACTAAATATACATAGATTCTCAGAGATACAATCATCATTAAAATGTTTTCTAGTGTAACCTTACAAATGAAGGCTACAGTCCAAAAGATTTTCATATCCAGTTTATCAAAGACTCAGAATATATAAATTTGCTATGGTGAGAATTTAAGATTTCTTGCTAAATGGGCCACTATAAGTCAAAGGCAGTCCCATAGATTCTCAGTATTATATTTTGAAAGATTTCCTGCAAAGCTTAGGAATGGAGATAAGGATCCACGTTGTGACACAAATGCATCCTAACCCTCTCCCCCAATTAATTAATTCCTACTCTAACACAACAGATCAGAAACTACCGCAAAAGATATGTCCATTCTTTCTGTAAAATAAATCCTTCCCATCTTTTTATTAAGGGCACAGATCCTCTGTGTGTGTGTGTGTGTGTGTAAGTGCTCATTCTTTGTACTGTGCTGGAACTCTAAAATAATGGCAGACATTCTCCTCTCCCTAACACTGGCCCTCTCAGAATCAGTATCATCTGCTTATCCACTGTCAGCACAGAAAATTCTGTGGTGCTCATTTCTATTGTTAACACTTTAAAAACAGTAAGTCTGATTTTTCTTTTTAACATTTAAAAGTATGATAGCAAGTAAGCTTTGCAAGCCAATAGGCTATCCCTTCAGAGATATCGAAATGTGCACACTCCTATTGAGAAGCACTGCTTTCATTTCTCAAAAGAAAAACATTATTAAATAACAACACCTACCTATTTATTGAAAGTATCTGAATATGACCATTATTTCCTTGTTGAAAAAATCAGAAAATTTGAGACACAAATATGACAGAAGCAAGTTCTTAGAAATAGGCAGTCTGTTAACTGAGATTAATTGATGGGCTTTCTGAGAAAAGCAAAGAAACACAATTCCTGGTTTGTCTGCTACTGTTTTGCAAAAAGGGCTATGTACCCTGTAGTAAAGAGCCTATAGTTTAGAATGAAACCAATTTCCTTTATCTTCTAACCTAATTAATTGTGCGTGTGTGTGTGTGTATGTGCACACGCACATGCACTTGCATGCACACACATTGGAATACTCCATATTACATATTGTTTTGAAAACTGGTGATGATATATAGAGTGCTAGTATAATCTATAATATGAGTAGGAATTTAGTAGTTGATAACAGTTGTAATTATGGTCATTATAATTCTGAGAGCAAAACTGCCAGGCAATAGAGTTCTATAAATATGCCCAGCATTTCTTCATCTATATTTCCTTTAAGCATACTGTATCTTCTGCCCACCACTCCATCTCCACTATGACAAGATAATTTTCCACATATGTGGTCCAGTTTAGATATCAATGTTGCCCTCTATGACTCCTTGACTTTGTGTTATAACTGTCATTACCTGTATTGATACTGTCTGTGGGCACATGAAGACATCTTGCTTGAACATTTTGAGTGCTGAAAATGTGTTTTTGAATTATACTGCTAAATATTTAGTATATAAACTATTATCAGGCTGAAGATGTACCACTGAGAAAATTATTTAGGTCACCCTAGAACTGTTTCTAGTTGGTCAGCGTCTTCATAGTTTGGCATACACCAATTAACTCAGACTATTTGACCTATTTGTCCTCACACAGCCTCATGTATTGTTGGATCATGAGCCAAATTCAATACCTGCTCATAACGTCTATGGAAATGATACCACATATATCCTGATTCACATCCTGCTTAATTCTACTTGGGACCAGTTGTGAGAGCTCTTGTCTATATTATCTGTTCTTCTAAAACTCCTTCCAATGATGCCCTTCTCTACAGTTTCTAAACTTTTACCCTGAAATGACTATTTCTAGCACATGGCCTTAATGCCACTTTCCTTTGGTTTAACCCACATTGTTCTCAGTCATGGCTGTCATGACCATGTCTCTATCTTGTCTTTTCCTAACTCATTCCTGTATTTGTTCCATGAATTCCTTCACAGATTTCCAGTGGATTCACTTTTGCCATTGACTCACCATTCTTAATGAAGTGTCTTTATTGAAAATGTGACTTTTTCTTTGGGATTTTTGCCATTGAGCCCTCCTCAAGAATTGTTCTTCCTATGCCAATAGTTTAAAAGATCAGTAATCAAACACCAGATTGGTGGTGTGATAAACCAGGTACAAAAATGGCCACAATACTTTCTTCCAACCTTGTGAGCCTTTGCAAAGTGACTGTTAACTCCCCCACCCCCATCAAGCCACAGGGTTTATTGTCCAGCCTTTAAATTTCAGTTGGTCTAAAATTTGGTTTGACCAACAGAATGCAGCAGAAATCATGATAGAAGACTTTTGAGCTTAGGCTCCAAAGGACCTTACAACTCCTGTTCTCATTCTCTTGCACCACTGTGCTAACACTACCATGTGAACAAGCCTAATCAAGCCAACTAGAGAATGAAAGCCCTCATGGAGCAAGAAAACCCTCTGAAGCCCCATAGACCAACTAGCTAACAGCCAATAGTAACCACCAGAAACATAACTATCTTTTATGACAATCAGTTCTAGTTAAGTCTCCAGATGACTGCAGTTGCATGAATAACTCCAGGTTAGAATAGCAAAAGAATTGTGCAAGTGAGCCCAATCCAAATTACTAACCCACAGAATAATTATAAAATAAATTAAACAAGTAAATGTTGGGGTGGTTAATTATGTATCAAAAAATGATAGATACCAATAGTTAATAGATAATACACATGATTTTCCAAAGAGACACAACATACTTTCTGTTTGTTTTAAGTCAAATCCGGAAATGTATTATTCTTTTTAAACCCATAGTGTTATTTAATTGCTGTTTCTCATTTATCTAGCATTTGTGGAACATCTTAAAACTCAGAAACTATTTTGTAATCTATTCCTTTGATCCTAACATCCACTCCATATGAAGGAGGCAGAGCAGGTGTTACAATCATCCTCATTATCTGGATGAGGAAATTGAACTCAGGGCACCTAATCTACCCAAGGACACATGGTAACAGACCTCAAGGCCAGGATCATTACCCAGCACACTTTATTTTGTGCAATGCTGTCTCATGGCTCCCTCTGCCTCCGTGCAATAATGCATATTTAATGCATCTTGCTTGACCCGTGGCCTAGAGTGGTGCTTAAAACATAATGAATGCTGAATATGTGTTTTTGAATGGATGCTGCTAAATGATTAGTACATAAACTCTTACCAGGCTGAAAAGATACCAACAGAGTAAATTACTCAGATCACCCTAGAACTCATTCTGGTGAGATTCTCATCCATTCCTATGTAGCTTTTCAAATTCTCGAACCTAACTTTTCCTCCTGGTCAGCATCTTCCTATTTTGGCATACACCAGTTAACTCAAGTCTCTTTGATCCTATCTGTCCTCACACAACTTCACGTATTGGATCATGAACCAAAATCAACTGCTTCACATGACACCTCTAGAACGCCACATATAACCTCATTATTGCATTCTAACATTGGCAAGATTGCATTAAATCTAGGTTTGCATTTACCAAAAACTTGATTCTGAATTTTTTTAAAACCCAGTCCAATTTTCACTTTTCATCATTGTCTTTAAAAAAAAAAAATTCACAGCCATGTTCATTTTAAGAACCTTTAGCTCTGAAGTTTCTGATTCATTTTCAATCACATTTTTATTTAGCAATAATTCTTTGTGTTCTATAATCCCTTTGAACCATTTTATAAGCCATGTATACCTTTAACTTTGAATCTTTCCAAGGTAACTCAAAATTCTATTTCACACTTTCTGTATTATGTTCAAAAAGCAGTGTATTACAAACCTGGACATAATGTTGCTTTCTTCAGTGAAGGAGTTGCTTTATTGTATCCTTTACAAACTGGTTTTGGTTCCCAAAAGAGGAAATTTACCATGCAAATTTGTTGCTACTTCAGGTTACTATATAGGTCAAAATGTGTTTTGGGATTTGTTTTGGATTCTAGTAAAGTGGTCATATAAACTATGAGGGTAGAAATCAACATAAGTACCAATTCTCGGAAAGACATATTAAGAACAAAATCTTAAAGCTCATTAGCTATCAACACAAAATTAAAAAAAAAACCTTTATCATTTTAAAAGCATGGCCATAGCTTAATATATAAGTGATGTGTACTCAGAGTTCCATTGATATGCAAAGGACTTTTTCTTTCATCTATCCAAAATTAGCACATCTAATATTGACTTAACATCTACTATGTGCCTCGAATTGTTCTCCTTAGATGCTGTTTAATCCTCCTAGTAATTCCCTAAATTGGTGACTATTTGTTATCCCAGTTTACAGACAAGGAAGTTTAAGCTTAGAAATGCCAATGGCTGGGGCACCTGGGTGGCTCAGTGGGTTAAAGCCTCTGCCTTCAGCTCAGGTCATGATCTCAGGGTCCTGAGATCAAGTCCCACATCAGGCTCCCTGCTCAGCAGGGAGTATGCTTCCTCCTCTCTCTCTGCCTGCCTCTCTGCCTACTTGTACTCTCTCTTTCTGTCAAATAAATAAATAAAATCTTAAAAAAAAAAAAGAAAGAAATGCCAATGGCTGGACCTACATTCTACCTAGTATCCTATGATAGGTATGAAAATCGCTTGTGTAAACTTGTAGGGGAAAACCAGTTTGCAAACTAATACAGTGCAAAATATTTTAGCTTTCGAAATGAACAGAACTAACATCCTCAATGACACCACCAATCACCTGTCTGACCTCAGGCAAATTATTAAAGAGTCAACCTCATTTTCCTCAACAGGAAACTGAAATTTTCTGATATAACAACCTAAAATTGTTAGACATTTTTGTCCTTAATTTTCTTTTTATCTTCTTCCTGATTTATTTTGAATTATTTTATCTTGCTATTATTTACAAATCGAGGTGTTCCTAAATTTAACATCAGAAGACTTAGAACCAGAAGGCTCAAATTTTCATTCTGACTCTACTTATTAAGAATATAAATAGTAATTACTTAAGATAATATCTACTTCACATAGTTGTTGAAAGAATTAAATAAAATAGCAAAACAAAAATTACTTTTCAGATTGTAGAGTGATCTATAAATTACATTTGAAAGCAGTCAGTATTAATCTAGGCACATGATTCTATAGTAAACAGGAAAACCAACACACCACCACCAAAACAAAAACAGCATGTCCTACCAAAAAACAATTTGTTTTAAATCTGTCTTTGCTAAGACTATTTAGAACTGATTTTAAAAATGTGTGGCATCTTCATTTGAATTCTATGAAAGTGACCACTCACATGAGTTTTGATGATGGAGAAGTTCCTGGTGCTCCCAGGATCACCTTGTGTGAAGCTATCAGAAGAGAGGACCAATTTGCCCATTTAAAAATGATTACGATCATGCAAAAAAGGTTTGTTGAAATTGGGACATGAATCTAGAATATACCAAAAGTCAAGTTAAATTTTTTAAGTAAATGCAGTAAAATAGAATCCATTTTAGTCTCTATTTAGAGGGAAAAAGAGGATGTGAGATCAATGTAAGAGTTATTTTCATCTCTCAACCTGCAGCCAAGCAGTTTGTGGAGAAATACTAAGTGCTTTAAGTCCTTCCCAAAGGAATTTCTCAATATAAATATTCTGACTTCTGTGTTTAAGGATGTCAGCTCTGTAGGTGATTTTCTCAACTTTCTTTCCAACTTAACACATTCCTTAACACGTTTCAAATAGCTTCTGTTCCCAACATCCCATTGAGATCATTCTCATGGAGATAACTTGTGATCTTCTTGTTGGAAATCCAATATACGTTTTTTAGTCTTATCCTATTTGACCTCTCAATCTCTGACCCTTCGTCCTTGAGAAACTCTCTTTCCTTAACTTCTGTGACACCACACATTCTAGGTTTTCCTTTTATCTCTAGCAGCTATTTCTCAATATACTTTGTGAACTCTATTTTTGCCTATCCCTTAAAATTTGGTAATTTGGTGACCCTGAGGTTCTCCCCTGTGTCCCTTTTCTTCTTTTCCCATGAGTAATCCCATCTACTCATCTGGCATTCAAATACCATCAAATCTCCAGCTTCAGCCAAGATCTCGTTCCTGGGCTCCAAACTTGCACAACTACCTACTGGATATCTCCACTTAGGGTTCCTCTGGGGGCTTCAAAGCCAACAAGTCTGAAGTAGACTTTGTCAGCTCTTGACCTACCCTGATGCTGCATCTGTTCCTGAGATGCTTTCTCAGCATGTGCACTACCACTACCCATCGATTCTTTTCTCTTGACATTCTCCACTTTCACACACCAGCAAGTCTGGCCAAATCCATCCACTAACTAGGGCTGCAATCCATCCATTCTCTATCTCATTTCTTTCAGTTATGTAAGTACTTGCCTACAATTGATTCTACTCCTAACAACCAAATCTAATTATGCCTTTCCCTTCCTCTGTCATTCCTAAAGACATACGTACATCTCATGATGACTATTAATGACTATTTGCCATATGGCTCTTGAAGAGAAAAGGTATTTTTCAGTGTAACAGCTTTATTTTTTACATTTTTTAAAAGATTTTATTCATTCACTTGACAGAGAGAGAGAGAGATCACAAGTAGGCAGAAAGGCAGGCAGAGAGAGAGGGGGAAGCAGGCTCCCTGCTGAGCAGAGAGCCCGATGCGGGACCTGAGCCAAAGGCAGAGGCCTTAACCCGCTGTGCCACCCAGGCGCCCTATTTTTTACATTTAAACACAGTAAATGAATATACTATATGGAATAATATTTAGACAGTACAATTGTAGGCAAAGACACATTTACTAATTTACTTAGACATTTACTAATTTATAGGACAAATCTGATGTGAATGCAATTTTTGGTTGAGTCTAAAACATTTTGTTTTGGGCGCCTGGGTGGCTAGGTCAGTTAAGCTGCTGCCTTCGGCTCAGGTCATGATCCCAGGGTCCTGGTATCGAGTCCCACGTCGGACTCCCTGCTCAGCGGAGAACCTGCTTCTCCCTCTCTCTCTAGCCTGTCACTCTGTCTACTTGTGCTCTCTATCTCTCTGTCAAATAAATAAATAAAATCTTTTAAAAAAATAAGATAAAACATGCTGTTTTGCTTACATAGGCCAAATGAAAGTGATGAAGAGGTATGGTTCTTTAGCCTTGTGAGCTTGCACCATTTTCATGTTAGCCTTTACTTTAGCTTATAACTGGTATGTGTGTACATGTGTATGTTTTTTGAGTGAAAACCTCATTTTTAGTGAGGTTTGAGTGCAAGATAATCATATGCCCCTTCCTAGAGTTTCTCCTTCACATTCTCTTCCACCACCCATAAGCAAGTCCTTCTTTAGCAAGTACCATAAATCTTCAGAATATTTTATTATATATTATATGTACAGATTATAAATCATTATCCTTGTCATACTATGATTTATAAGAAATATATATTTAGTCATACAGATGACCAAATACATTTCTCGTATATATATTTGTCTTTGTTCACAGTTCTTGGCTCACAGCTCCTAAAGCCCTTAGAATTTCCTATTATATGATGGGGAGGGAGGTGTGCAGCATCTTTTGTTATGTCAATGAGGTAATGATTCTTGACGATGGGGGCTGGTTGCCAGGAGAACCAACCTTGTGTTTAGAAGATTGGAACTCTTAGTGTTCCCCCATTCCCTACCCCCAACCTCCAGGGAAGGGAGAGAGGTTGGAAATTGTGTTCAATTACCAATAGCCAAGGATTTAATCCATCATGTCTATGTTATAAAGTCTCCATAAAAACCCAAAAGGATGGTGTTTAGAGAGCGTCTGGGTCGGTGAACCCAAGGGAAGTTCCGTACCCCTTCCCTTATACCTTTCCCTATTCATCTCTTCCATCTGGCTGTTCCTGAATTATATTCTTATCTAATAAACCAGTGATATATTAAGTAAAATGCTTCTGAGTTCTGTGAGCCTCTCTAGTAAATTAATAGAAACCAAGGAAGGGTTCATGGGAATCTCTGACTTACGTGCAGTTGGTAAGAAGCACAGGTGACAACCTAGGCTTGTGATTGGGATCTGACATGGGGACAGGGCAGTCTTTTGGGCTGAATCCTTAACCGTGGGATCTGTTGGTATCTCCAAGTAGCCAATGTTAGGATTGAGTTAAATTGTGGGACACCCAGCTGGTGTCAGAACACTGCTTATTGGCATAGAGAAACAACCCAGCACCACCATATTGGAGATTGGAAGAAGAATCTCCATTTATATACTTACAGAGAACTTTTAGTGTTCAAGTGATATATATTTATCTATATGTAAAAATTGTTTATGTATTTTGATTTGGGATGGGACACATAACAACATATCCCATTAATGATAATGGAATCCTTCTTTTCATTTAATGGCTTTTCACTTGGCAACAATGTTTTTATTTTATTTATTTTTTTTAAATTTTTTCAGTGATTCAAGATTCATTGTTTATGCACCACGCCTGGTGCTCCATGCAATACGTGCCCTCCTTGATACCCACCACCAGGCTCACCCATCCCCTCTCCCCCCTCCCCTCCATAACCCTCAGTTTGTTTCTCAGAGTCCACAGTCTCTCTTGGTTCATCTCCCCCTTCCCATTTACCCCAATTCACTTTTCCTTTCCTTCTCCTAGAGTTCTCCATTTTATTCCTTATGTTCCACAAGAAAGTGAAACCATATGATAATTGACTTTCTAACAAGTGAAATTTAAGTGGGAGTCAATTTTATTCTCCTTGCTTTCAGGATAAACTCTAAACTCCTTAAGGTAGTTGGAAAGGTATGTGTCCTAACCCCTGCCTCACCCGGCACCAGTCCCTATTCCACAGTTTCCCTTCAAGCCACAGGGAACTACAAACCTTGCACTAACTAAGGAGCTGCATTCCTTAAAAGTACTGTGGTTGGCAGAACTAAGACAGATGATTAAATAAAGTCTCATATATATGATAGAGGATTAGGGAAAACATTAAAATTATATTAAATACATATGCTACAGCAAAGAGGAATTTTAGAAAATATTAACTGAATCAACAAATGGCTATTCTTCTGAACCATCTTGTTCAGCCCTTCTTGAAAAATCATGGTGCTATTATGATATAATGAGGCAGAATATTTTACACTTTTTGTTATACTGACTACCTCCATCTAAAATTTGCAAATCAACTCTCATTAGTTTCAGCTTTACTCCTAAATGTCAACTCTGTAGACCTGTTTCAGTCATCCTGTGTTTTGCTGATTACAAAATTCTCCTTGGCTCCCACATATTTTTTTTTAATTTTTCCAAAATTAGGGTACTTTAGTCTTTAATGCATTTGAATGAGTGTGTTAGCTAAAGATTTTCTTGAAGGATCTTCTAAGGTGAGAGGTTATTAATCAACAGGGTTTTAATGAGAGCATTTCTAGGGCTGTTTTGTAAAGAATGTATTCTAGGGTGCAAGAATGCAAGCAGAGAGGTTAGTGTGGTGGTTATTAGAGTGAACCAGGTGAGAAATGGTAGTAGCTTGCCTGGGGTGGTGGCAAGGAAATGGAGAGAAGTAGGATAAATATGAAGATTTTAGAATGAGAAATCCTGCCATTTGTGACAACATACAGGAATTGGAGAACACCACACTAAGTGAAAAAAGCCAGACACAGAAATATCTACAGTGCATGAAAATTCTCATATAAGAAATCTATACTAGTCAAACTCACTGAGGCAGAGAGTAGAATTATAATTGCCGGGGGCTAGGAGAAAAAGAAAATAAGGTGGTATCAGGCAGAGGGTTCAAAGTTTTAGTTATGAGAGATTAGTATATCTAACTGTATAATATAATACCTAGAGTTAATAATACATAATGTATACTTCAAACTTGCTATGAGAATGTAGGTCTTATTTTAAGTTTTGTTATCACAGAAAATAATAATAATAAATAGAGTGGGCAGAAACTTTGGAGGTGATGGATATATTCAGGCATAGACTTTGGTGATGGTTTCACATATACTTATCTCTGAACCCATCAAGTGGTATAAAATATGTCCATATTTTTGTGTCAATCATACCTCAATAGTTTAAGAAAAAAATAATGAACAACTGAAATGTGTAAAACTAGAAAAAGAATAGGTTGGTGGGGGAAGTAAAGAATCCAGATATTTGTCTGGAACATACCGAGTTTAACTTGCCTATTATACATCTATGTGGAGATCTTAAGATGTAAATTTGAAAGTCTAATGAAGATCCCAAGGACAAGAGTGTAGACAGAGAGGCTAGAAGGCTTTCATATTCAAACCAGCTCAGGAATTAAACTAGAAAATGTACCTTTGGTGGATCAGATGCCTAAAGAAGATGGCATACAACGGTACTCTATCCCAGCCCTCCTCCTAGTCAAGTTCATTATCAAGAATTTGTATCCCACTGCAGGTCTTTTACATATAATTTTATATATTTTATATTGTAGGTGGGTCTTAAGTAAATAATGTAAATCATCTGTTTTAGGATGTGTGCCCTCCTGCCATGCCAAATGGGAAGTTAATCTTTTCTGTACCAATTATGTGATGACTGTGCATTCAAAGAGTGGCCTTAAATAGTATGTCAACCTAAACTTATTACCAAGCTCAATATCATTTTTACCAAAACCAAAGGTGTTTGGCATATTTTGACATACAGAAGGGTAATTCTAAATAAATCTCATTCTACAGAAAGTCCATTTAGTTGTCTTCCAGTGTATTGTGCAGTTAATTTGAATTGCTAGAACTACTGAAATTCTATTCTCCTCAAAACAAAGTATTCTAGAAAAAACCACCTTAGGAGTCTTTAGACAGTAGACATATCCTCTCAGACCATATATCTCTTGCTATTCCAGAGTCCAGAGCTCTTATACAGGATTTGTATCACTATTTCTTAAGGAGTTTGTTTTTAAATATTCATATCCAGGCCACATTCCTAGAGATTCAAATTTGGTAGGTATGTGAGCAGAGTCTTCTGAAAACATTCCCCCAGTGATGCTGCTGTGGACCCCAGGTAAGAACTGCTGCTTAATGGGCAGGAGCTCTGGGGCTTCAAGCCTCCGAGGTGTAGATAGATTCCTAGGAGGCTTCTTTACTCTCCCTGGCCCACCTGCCTACCTGCAACCCACCTGTGAAGGTCACCGTCAATTTACATAAGAATCAAGTCTTGTTCTTTAATTTTCATAACAAAATAGGTTATTTGATTGAACACACACCAAGCATTTTATTAAAGCAGATGTTAAGATGTTAAGAAGTTATTCTTAACTAACAGTTAAGAATAACTACATTTTAGACACGTATGATCACTTCTATCACAAGTTGCTCTCCTAAATCTGACTAAAATTTATTAGTGAATAAACACCCAACAGGGACTGACCCGTATAAGTGATATTCTTACCAGTGTAAGCCTATCTTCTTAAATTATCAGAAAGCCAAATTCCTGGACTGTATCATTTTTGATTGCTTTTGTTCCCTGTGGAAACAGAGAATACCTTCAGAGAATGAAAATTTTAAGGTCTGAGTCCTCAAGTTTTATGGAGTTTTTTAAAAAAAAGATTTATTTACTGGGGAGAGAGAGAGAGCAGAGGGACAGGCAGAAGGAGAGGGAGAGAGAATCCCAAGTCGACTCTGCACTGAGCTCAGAACCGGATGTGGGGCTCCACGCAGGACTGGATCTTATGACCCTGAGATCATGATCTGAGCTGAAACCAAAAGTCAGAAGCTTAACTGACTGAGCCTCCCAGATACCCCTTTTATAGAGGTTTATAAAAGAGATTGCTTCATCTAATAATAACTACTATTGAATGACTCTTGGATCACTGAAAAAATAATTTGAAATGTCAAAATAAAATAAAATAATAACTACTATTGTGGATACCATGTACATGATAAATTTCCCTTTAGAGCAGAAAGCCAGGGAAAATGTATCCAGTATAAATTGATATGCTTCAGAGGTGCCCGAGTGGCTCAGTGGGTTAAAGCCTCTGCCTTCGGCTCAGGTCATGATTTCAGGGTCCTGGGATCAAGCCCCGCATCAGGCTTCCTGCTCTGCAGGAAAGTCTGCTTCCCCCTCTCTCTCTGCCTGCCTCTCTGCCAACTTGTGATCTCTCTCTCTCTCTCTGTCAAATAAAAAAAAAAATCTTTAAATTGATATGCTTCATTTTATTTATAAAGAGAATTAATTAATTAACTAATTAATTAATTGTTATAAAGACAAATATTTAACTGCCTTGATATTAACTGCCAGGAGCTACTTGAATAGATTTTATGTGTCACTGTAGTAATCATCCCTAACCCAGGCTTTCTGGTTCAAGAATCTTCCCATATTACTTGATCTTCTCTCCTTAATGTTTGTTTTAATGGCGCCATGGACGTGTACCTTTTATTGTAAGTTACTTCAAATCCTTTTTTGGAAGTGGATGATTTATTAATAATAAGATCTATACTGGATTTAACTATTTTGTAAAATTAATATCCATTTATTTTTAGTTATTGGGAGACCACCTCCAACAAGTCTCCTGCAAAGATTTTCTATGCTAAACAATCAAAACAAAGTCTTCTTTTTTCCTGCCATGACAAGAAGCTTTCTTTATGGAAGATTACACTGTGGTCACAGATCATAAATGGTCCTGTTAGCATTTGGAATAGAACCTTGTGCTTATCTTCCTCCTCTTCCTCTCCTTCAGCATCATCATTCCTGATATTTAAGCACTTCCTATGAGCCAGGCACCATGCCTGAAACTTTGCATACCAGCATTCATCCAAACCTCACAAGGTTGAAACTGGTCCTTCAACTGATAATATCCCTTTTTCTTTTTATGATTTTATTTTAGTAAATTTATTAATTTATTCGAGGGAAGGAACCCAAAACTTAAAAAGATTAAATACCTTACACTCAATCCATGTTTTTAAATAAATGCATGAACTCAAGCAGCCAGATACTCAATTATTAAATGTGCTTCTGGCTGAGACTAAGACAATCGGAGAAGGAAATGCTCCTGCTCTAGATGCAGGAATAAAGTGCTACCACCCCCAGGAGCTCCCTGGGGCTTTTCTCATCTCACTGCAAATTAGAGAGAAATGACCTTGCTCTTGCTCTTTGGCATGGGATAGACAGGTGAACCTCACATATGACAGGGTTCCCTTTCAAATTAACCAGGGCTTCGATCTTTCTCTTTACATGTGTTATTTGTGTTTGAAATCTAAGTAAAGGCTTGGACAATGGAAGAACCAACTAACTAAAAGATCAGGCAGGAAGGGTGACGGCACCAAGGCTCAGAATCCAAGTGACGAGGGAATCCAAGTGCCATTTGGTTGATCATCTGAGTGTGCCGTGGTTGTCAGTCCCCAGAATGGGTCTCTTATAGCATTTTGTTCTTTTTCTGCATCTGGAGAATTAGCCATTGTCTACTTAACATGAAGCATATATTTCACTATAGCCTGGGGGATGAAAAATGATAGGCCATCTGACTCACATTCTTTGACAATGGGATTCAAAGTTAATTAATAAATGTAAAGATTTATTGATCCAATATGTCTTCTCTGACAGCACTGCATGGGGCATCAGGAAACCTGGTATGTAGGCCTGTTTATTCTAATGATGTGTGACTTCAGATAAGTCATGTAAGACGTAGTAACTGTAGAAGAGAGTTATGTTAGATTGACTTCACTGTCTCTCCCAACTCTGAAAATTTATGAAGTTACTGATCTCTCTGATTTACTATATCAAATGCTCTTTAATGAGATAAAGCTTTGCTTTATATAATCTTCATCAGTCTGGCAGAGAACAGTTCAAAATCAACAGGCAAAAGCAAGAGCTTTTTACAACACAAGGATAAATTCAGGCATGATCTGTTCTCACATGCCTCATCCAGTCATTCGGGAGGATTTTCTTTCTTCGTTACTCATTTCCCTAATGGACGTTAGATGTGGGTGTCTGATAGGTGGAGGTGAGGTCAAAATAATCATTAATGAATTTCCTTTAAAATAAATGTAAAAATTGCTTCCCATTATATCATACCCTGAATGAGGTCATCTTCCCCAACACATTGCATTTATTTATCTCAGATTTGTAATCATAGACTGCTCTCTGAACTGATAAATATTTAACAACATATTTCCTTACAGATGTTTAAGGAAAACAAACCTTTCCTTTCACTAATTCCCTGATTCAGTGAATCAGTTCTGTGCTGAGAGGCCTGGCCGTCTTTTGGTCCCAAGCCCAGGGAAATCTTTGTCTTAAAAACATAAAAAAATTAGAGCCTCAATTTATAATGGTTATGACCTACTCCCCCAAAGTAATTTTTTCCTATTTTTCCTGTATTTCCTTTTTTCCTATTTTCTCAAGTTATTAACCTTTATTTCAATACTTTACTCACAGCCATTTTTAACTTTTTTGTTTGATGTTTTTTGTTTTATGTTTATTTTTCTAAAGCCATTCCTGCCTCCAGTTCTTTTCTTATTCCAAAAATGGCAATAAGCCAGGCCCCACTTTCTTCTAACTTAATTTTTCCAGACTTCTTAATGGCTGTGTCAATTTCCTGTCATTGTTCTGCTATAGGATTTCCTTAGTTCCCTCCTAATGCCTTTGGCGGGTGCACCTTTATATTGAAATTGATAAAGGTGGGGGAAAGTCATCAACACAGTCTAGAGAAGATACTGATTCATTATGATGTAACTAAGCTGAAAAGCACAGTTTAATGGACTATTTTGGTGGGATGACTTGAGACTCATAAGCTGTACTTTTTACTCCCTGGAAATGGTTGCTTTTAAATGGTATTCCCAAGGTCAGGAAGGAAACATGACATCACTGAAGAGCAGCTGTCCCTGAAGTAGTGAAAAGAAACTTTAAGAAGCCCCTATTTAAGAGTACATTAATCATGAGCATTCAGTTGGCTGCAAGACAAATAAGGGACAAACTGAGATAAACTCAAAGGAAAAGAGTTTGGAGTTTTGTTTTCGGAATGAATGAACTCTTTTTTTCAATTAAAATATGTTTGACATATAACATTGTTTAAGTTTGAAGTATACAACATGTTGACTTGATACATTTGAATATTGCAATATGATTACCATTGTAACCTTAGCTAACACTTCCACCACATTACATAATTATCATTCTTTTTTTGTGGTGGGAATAACTAAGATCTAATTTCTTAGGAAGTTTGATGTTTATAATATAATATTATTGTCTATAATCATTATATTATGCATTATGATCTCCAGGGTGTATTTATCTATTAGTTCTAAGTTTATGCCCTTAAACAGCATCTCATCTATTCCTCCATCCCCCAATCCCTGGAAACTACTGTTTCACACTCGGTTTTTATGAGTTTGGCTTTTTTTAGATTCCACATATAAATGATATCATACCGTATTTGTCTTTTGCAGTCTGATCTCACTTGACATAATGTCTTCAAGGTCCATTCATGTTATCACAAATGGCAAGATTTTCTTCTTTCTTGTGGCTAAATAATATTACCTTGTAAATATATATACTCCATCTTCTTTATCCACTCATTCATTGATGGGCACTTCGGTTGTTTCCATATCCTGGTTATTATGAATAAAGCTGCAACATGGGAATGCATATTTCTCGTTGAGATCCTATTTTCCGTTCCTTTGGTTAGATAACCAGAAGCGGAATTGCTGGATCATATCTATTTTCAATTTTTTGAGAAACCTCCCTGCTGTTTTCTAGCAGCCAAACCAATTTATATTCCTACCAACAGTGCACTAGGGTTAACTTATCTCCATATCCTCACCAATACCTAGTATCTGTTATCTTCTTAATAATAGTCGTAAGAGGTGTGAGGTAAGATGTCACTGTGGTTTTGATTTGCATTTTACCAATGGTTAATGATGTTGAGCATCTTTTCACCTACCCAGAATCAGTGAACTCTTAACCTTTGTAATTTTCTTCCTAATAAACTTTTAAAAAAAATTCTATAAAGAATATGAGTGTCACTATTTTCTCATCTTCTGTGAGGTCAATTGAGAGGGCCATTTTCTCCCCAGAGTCCAGTGTTGAAACATAGACATTTAATTCACATAGTCTGTGTTTGTCACATCACATGAAGATTTGGACAGAAAAGAACTATTTTTAAACTAGACATTGAACATGAACATTTGGAATTGCAATGTTGTGGAAGAAAATTTATTGTTAAAGAACATACACATAGGCTTTAAGACATCCAAAATTTCAAAATATTTGGAGAACTATTCATTTTCTTAATTGTTAAGAGCTTTATGTAATGGTAAAGCAGATGAAATTTTAGTAGTATCAATCTCATTTGTTATGACAAACTTATGGAGTTCTTTATATGTATTTATTCATTCATTCATTCATTTTTAGAGAGAGAGAGAGAGAGCAAGCGAGTGAGGGGAAGGGCAAAGAGAGAGAATTTTCTGAACAGACTCCCCACTGAGTGTGGAGTTTGTTACAGGGCTCAGTCCTGAGACCCACATGATGATGACGTGAGCCAAAACTGAGAGTTGGTTGTTTAATCAAATGAGCCACCCAGGCACCTCTCTTTATTTTTATTTAGAAGTTATGCTGATCAGCATTTATCTTGTCAAACTCATGAACATTGTAGGTAATATACGTACACATGTACATACACTGCACTAAGTGAATGAAGCCAGACACAAAGGATCATATACTGTATGATTCTTTTCACATGCAATATCCAGAATAGGCAAATCCATAGAGATCGAAATGGATTTGTGGTTGCCAGAGAATGGGGGGAATGGTGAATGGTGAGTGATTATATAAGTAAGGGATATTCTTCTGGGATGATGAAAATTTTGAAACTCGAGAGAGAGATGGTAATTATACAATGTTGTGGATGTATTAAATGCCACTAAATTGTACACATTAAATATTCAATGTATGGCATATGAATATCTCCTCAAATAAGAAAAAATCTTTAAAGGAATTCCAACATGGGGCACCTGGGTGGCTCAGTGGGTTAAGCCTCTGCCTTTGGCTCAGGTCATGATCTCAGGGTCCTGGAATCAAGCCCCGCATCGGGCTCTCTGCTCAGCGGGGAGCCTGCTTTCCCCTCCCTCTGCCTGCCTCTTTGCCTACTCGTGATCTCTCTCTCTCTCTCTCTCTGTCAAATAAATAAATAAAATCTTAAAAAAAATTCCAAAATGCCAGTTCTACTTTTTAAGAGTAATATAATGTATTCAACAATATAGTCTATGACTACCAAACTAAATATATAAATCAATCTCAAGAAGTGCTTTCAGAATATTTAATCAGATGATTGAAAAATTCTGTTCTAATTTCAACTTAGCCACAAATTAGACATCTGATTTTGGGAAAAATCCCAGTTTCTCTGAGTCCATTTTCCTTTTCATAAAATAAATTGAATAAATCAGATAATTTCTACTATTAAACTTCAAAATTCTATGATTCTTTTACGCTCTCTGTTCGCCATTGTATTTTCTGTCCTCAAATAGTTTACATTTTAGTATAAAAACCAAGCAGGACAATTGTCCTTTTTATATAAATGTATAATTTGTAGACAAATTTGTTTGCAGTCATCAATGAATAAAAAAAAAGAGGAACAGAGAGACATATATACAGAAGCAAAGAGAATAGAAGTACATATATTTACCAGTGGTTGTTTATATCTGGGTGGTAAGATTATGGCTTTTTTGTGTTTATCTTCATTTTCTAGCTGTTTAAATAACATGCACTGTGTTGTTAAAAAAATAAATTCAAATAAATTTGTGTCTATATTTCAGTGTTGAAGATATGGCTAAACCCTTATTTATTAGGAATTACAGTAATCTGAATAACCACGAGTAGATTCAGGAATAATGATAAAAGTCTTTTTAAAAAGTCATAAACTTATTCAATTATTTGATCCTAAAGAAACGGTTCAACAAAAGCAAAAAAAAAAAAATTCTATTTGGGAAGATGTTCATTGCAGCATTGTTTATAACATTTCCAAATTAAGTTACCTCAAAATCCCAAAAGAGAGGAGTGATTTAGTAAAAAGCTCTACACATTGGCTTCATTCTTTCTCTTCAGACACATCAAATGCATTCCCAGGACAGCCTTCAGCCTGAAACATTTTTCCATTGGCTGTTTGCATAATCAGCTACTTCTCATTCATCAGGACTTAACTCAAATGGCTGCTCCTCAGAAAGCATGTCTCTTATCACCCAAACTAATTCTTCATCACTCTTTTATATCAATCACCCTTTTAATTTCTTTTATAGCATTTTTCATAATCTAAGATTATCTTGTTATTTGTTTACTTCTTATTGCCTGTCTCTTTCCACTGATATGTAACTATGAGAAAAGACATTTGCTGAATGATCACCCCTGTATGTTGAGGGACTAAAATAGTATCTGGAACACACAGTAAGTGGTCCATCAATATATATTTTTTAAAAAGAAGAATGAGAAATACCTGCATTTAATAAAAAATTTAGTAGGTAATATACGGAAATGAGATAATTATCTTAATTGGATGAGATTTTGATTATTTAAAAGAGTATTGTATGTATTTGTATTTGCTATATTATTTTCATAATGCCTTTTCTTGTTAACTAAAACCCTAAAAGGGTATCCTCAATGGTAGTTGTTGGGGCATTGGTTTACTATCATCATACACCCAATTCAAATATGAGGTCCAGTAGCCATATTTACTCATTATCATTTCCCTAATTTTTCTCACATACTAGCAAAATGTTACACAAGAATAGCACTGGATTTGTAATATTACTGGATGTAATTTTATTTTATATAAATTTTTCAGTTCTATGATCTTGGACAAATTACCAAATTCATTTTCATCTTCATACCTTATGAGGTCAAGCATCTCTTAAAGTTGTTGTAGGAATTAATGAGACAATCTTTGACTCACTTAGCACAGTTCTTAACACATTATAGCTTAGTAAATGATTACTGGTACTACCACTGTCAGCCTTTTGTGTAAACCATCAAATTGATATTGAATCCTGTTTTCTCTTCTTGGAGTAAGAAAAGCAGAAATATTTATTAATATTCCCATTGTTCAGCTGACCCCCTCAAGTCCTTTTGTTCTACCCCAAGCCTGGGTCTTTCATATTTACATGAATGAGGGCATCTTATTCTCTGTCATCCAGTATATTAAGCACAGAGTTTTAACCCTGTCTGTACCATACAATTCAGATACAACATGCTACTGTACAAGATCAGATACATCCCTCCTGGGAAACAGAGCACCATTGGTCCGATGTTTGGAACTCTTTTATCTGAATCAAAGAACCAGAACAAGATAAAAATTTTAAAGCTGGATAGGCCCATTCACTCCATTTGATCAATGAAGATAAGAGACACAGAATGGAAGAGCGTCTTGCCTAAGGCCACCCAGTTAGTGGGAAAACTGGGAGCATAGCCCAGCTCCAGACCCAGGCTAAGGCTCTTTTTACCATACCATTAGGACTTAATTGTTACCAGATGGCATAAAAATGAAAGTCAATCAATCAGTTCTTCAATCAATCAGTTCTGCAATCAATAAATCAGTTCTGTAAAAATATCAGTGCCACCAGGTAAATGGCCTAAGTAACTATCAAACATTTTGTTGTAATGTTTGTTCAAAGGCCAATCTGGCTTGGTATGGGGATACAATATGTTGAAGTTTTGGAATTGGAAAAAGAAATAAGCTTCTTGATTTACTTTCAACATTTTCTGTTGTAATAATTCCGAATTTTCAGAGATTAGAATGGTTTCAACTTCCATATGTCGTGATGGGGTATAACCATCACCATTTATGGGATTGCTTCTTTCCTTTCTTCATCTGTCTACAGAGTGTTCTTTTGAAAGTATAACCTCAAACTCAGCTTCCAAGTTGGTGGTCAAACTTAAAGCAGAATATCCAGGTTATTTCATATGCTTTGGCTGTTCTCTGGGGCAATACAAGTAGATTATGAAGAGCAAACAGATAGGAAACATTAAAACAAACCTAACAACATGCAGTTAGCAAAGAAGACAACTTGTCCCTCAACCAAAGTACTCTGATTCTTCCTACTGAAAAATTTGCTGGTGTATCTCTAATTTTATGTGCACTTATTTGAATGTACAGAATCTTCTCAAAGGAAAGCTCTCTGGGCATATCCATGGTAGTGATAATACTGAACCTCTATATGATATGATATGATAATGATATGGTATGATAATACTGAACCTTTAAAGCGCCCAGCTATGGAATTTTATGAGCCAAAATTCCATAATTATTTTCTTCTCTAATTGAAGCCAAAATCAGGTTATCACTAGCTTCCACTAAATCAATTTAGTAAATATATTCTTGACCTCACATTGATACTCCCAGAGAATAGTCCCTTGTTGGACTACAAATTCTTAGCTCTCTTGAGAATTTATTTGTTTCTCTTATTCTGTATAGGTTATTACAGTTGAATCAGTCTTACTAAGTGTAAGGTTTCCCGGTAGCCTCCCAGTAACGGCAGATTAAACAAAGCACCAGACGAATAGGCACGGGGTGGGGGCGGGGGTTTAATAGAGACGCCCTCGGGTGAGGTTCCACGACTCCGAGAGAAGGGAGTCGGGGAAGTCGCACCTGGGGAGGATGCGCACGGGTTTTTATGGGGTGTGGGCGGAACAGGGGAACATGACCATAATTGGTAGGAGATTGGATGGAGTTCAGCCCTCGGTTTCCCGCTGAAGCTCTGGCCTTGGCGGTCTTCTGAGAGTGGAAGCTGATTAGAGGGGGGCGGGGCGGTGAGACAGTAGGGCAGCCGCCATCTTGTGGCCTCCTCAGTTCCCCCGACCCCGTCGGCCCAACATTCCGACCTTTTGTTTTATATAATGGTGCCAGGGGCGTCGACTCTTCTTTGGCTACTTCCTGCTGACTGTGGGGCGTCGTCTTAGGGGTAGTCGGAAGTGAGCAGGCGGGAGTAGGGGTGTTGGAGGAGCTGGTGGGCAGTCACTCGAGATATTTCGTGGACTCTCTGTTGGACAAATTGGAGGATACAAGAGGCCACCATTAGTAATATGCAGAGGAAGATTAGTGGGGTTAGGACTGGGAGTAACCAGGCTGTTAGAGAGGAATTCCACCATTGGGATGAGGCAGGTGCCTCGGGGTGGTATCGGTTGCTGAGAGACTCACAGACTTGAACCGGGGTGTGGATGTTGGTTTTGACTACACCTGATTTGTTGATGTAGTAGCAGCATTCCTCATTGAGGAACATANAGGGCTCGTTGATTCTGCAAGGCACCTGGGCCACTGAGGTGACCTGTCACTGTAGGGATGCCAGGGACTCTGCCGATGCCTCAACGGCTGTCCGGAGCTGTTGGCACAGGTATGGCGGGGGTGGAGGAGCCTCGCTGGATGGAAAGAAAGGCAGGTATGGTGACGTTAATGGGGGTCTGGCTTCCTCCTGGCTGACAATCCGTGGTGGTGAGGAGGCTGGACCAAGTGACAGTACTGCTGGTCCAGGTCTCAGTAAGGAAAACTGCCATCGAAACCCTGGATCACTGGAGGAACAGTTAGGGGGAGGAATTGAGAGGAGGAGGAGGAGGAGGGGCAGTGTGGGATATCTGCAGTTTAGTGGGCCCCAGGGCCTGTGAGGTCCAGACATCCTGTGGTGGGGCTTGCTTTAGTTTGGAGATGTGTACCCATGGGTGGTGTCCCAGGAGCTTGGTGGCCGTGGGGGTTGTGAGGACAACTGTATGGGGGCCAGTCCACCTGGGCTGCAGGGATTTTAGATGTAATTTCCTTAGGAGGACCTGGCCCCCTGGACTTAGGACCTGGGGGATGTCTCCATTGGGGTTCCTGGGGGCAGGGATTGCTTCGTCGGCGTGTGCCCGTAAAAGAGCCCGTAGGAGAGTTAAGGAAGGAAGGTAGGATAAGAGAGGCGGAGGAGAAGCAGGGAGGTTGTGGTCAAGTAGGAAGGGCCTCCCATACAGGAGTTCGAAGGGGCTTAGTCCTGACGGTCCTCTAGGGGAAGC
>LNAC01000144.1:1152027-1165792 GCA_002007465.1 Ailurus styani | reverse complement strand
CAGAGTTGGTGGTTAGGCCCTGGCCTGCGGATCCTGCCTTGGACATTAACCGCAGAACAAGTTTTACAGGCTCAATGCACATTTTCAATAGTCCTGTGGAGAAGGTGGTGAAAGAGGGGTGTAGGAATTGACGTGAGGCCTGAGGACCAATATGGAGAGACTGGTGAATTTCTGTGATCAGGGCGTGAATAAATCTATAGTCCATTCTGACCACACCTGAAATTCCTTTCCAAAGTTTTTTCTCCACAAACCTACAACTTTCCTTTGCATTCTGATTTTGTCCCAAGCCATTTTTTAAACAACCAGTCTCATTTAGGACAAAATTACCTTCTTCTACCTTTAACAAAAATGTATTCCCATCCCTTATATCTTTTTTATGTATCTCCTTTCCTACATACAGAGCTTTTTCCTTATTTCCATCAGTCTTAGTTATAGTTAGCAGAATTTTGCACTCTTAGAAACCTGTCTCCTCAGACTAAGGAGTAGCCAACTGTGAACTGCTGTTACCCCAGAATTTTAGATGGCAACTTTGTGTACCAGTTAAGCATAAAACATGTTCATCAACAGATTTACATATTTTTAGTTTCTTTGTATAAGAAGTCAAAACATAAACTTATGTCCAGTACTCAATGCTTTAGCATTTTTTATAATTTAACAATTACCCATGAAAACTTCAAAGACAGGCAATTAACTACTAAGTTTACCCTGGAGAGCTGGGAGGGCCCAGCGGAATAGTTTCACAAAGGCTGAGCCCCTAGTTGCGATTAGGGAGGGCCTTTACAGGCAAACTAGGAATTTTTTACAAGGTCACACCACTAATTGGCTCGGGGCGGTGCAATAGGTCTTTGTTTAGGCCTTTGGCGGGGTCTCACCACTGATTAGCTCTACGGCCCTGCAGAAGGTCTTTATCTATGTGGGAGTGACTTGGCAGGGGAGGGCCAAGTTGTCCTTGGGAGCTCCTCATCTCAGTGAAATGGCTATTTTGGGGTTTTTCTGCCTCAATGGGAGTTCTCTTGGTAGTCAGAAAGCCCCGTTCTTGCCAGAGGACAGAATGGGTGTGAGTAATAAGACAGGTGTATACAGGGGTATGGTGGGTTGCCACGACAGGCCTGGAGGTATCCCAGACCTGGGGGTCCACCGAGAGGAAACAGCTGGGGGAGGGGGACGGCGTAGAGGGGATTAAGGGAAGGATAAGGTGTGAGGATGTAGAGGGGGAAGGGAAAGATGTACGGTGGCCTGGAGTTTATGGAGAATATCCCTGCCGAGGAGAGGCATGGGGCAGGAGGGGATAATGAGGAAGGAGTGTGAGAAGGGGAACCCATCCAGGCTGCATGTGAGGGGAGAGGTGGTCCTCAGAGTGGAAGACGTGCCGTCGATTCCCATCACTGTAACTGGGGAGGGAAGACTGGAACCTGAGTAGGAGGGCAGAATGGAATAGGCAGCCCCTGTGTCCGACAGAAAGGATCTGAACTTACCTGCTACCTGGAGCGTCACCCTGGGCTCGGCATGGGTGAGAGGAGTGTCCAGGTCTGGGCCTCATCAGTCGTCCTCCAACCTGAGTAGTTGAAAGGTAGGACTCACCGTCTCGGGGTCACCCCCGCGTAGAGGCGCCGAGGATCCCCCGAGGTTGGGGCAGTCCGACTTCCAGTGGCCCATCATTCGGCACTGGGGCAAGGTCGGGTCGGCTCCTTAGGGTTGGGACATTGGCGGGCCCAGTGTCCTTCGGCTCCGCATTTGAAACAGGCCCCCAGGGGGGTGCGGCTGGCTGTCCCTCTCTGTTGGCTCCCGGAGCCGGCCGGCCGCAGGACTGCTACCAAGGCTTGGGTTTGTAACTGGACTTTCTCTTGGTGTCTGGGCTGCTGCTTAAGTTCGGCTGCCTCCTCTCAGGAGTTAAAAACTTTAAATGCCATTTCCACCAGATCAGAGATGGGAGTCTGAGGGCCTGGAGGCATGGGGGAGGGGCTGGAAATAGGGGGTGAGGAGGTAGGAGTGACTGAAACTGAAGCAGAGGGAGGAGGAGCAGAAGGTTTGGGATAGGGAGGAGGAGCGGGGGGCTGGAGACCCCCCTCGCTGGTGGACGACTGAAGCTTCCGGAGGTTCAGAGAGTGGGGAGGGGAAAGGCGTCCGGATCCTGGGGAGCTGTAGGAGGCAGAGTGAGGGGAGGTGTGCGGGCCAGGAGAGCCTGCGAGGTAGAACGGCGGGAGTAAGGGGGAAGGGTGAGGGCGTAGATTCCAGAAGGCCCGCACGTAAGAAACCTCGGCCTATTTGTCTTGGCGTTTACAGAGGTTGTTTAAATTTGTTAGAAGCTGGTAGGCAACCCAAGGGCGTTTCTGGGTTGAATTTGGACTGAGAGGTTCCCATGGTCCCCTTCACCTATCCACTCAATTTACAGAGCCAAGGCATCCCTTCCTCTGTGTATTGAGTCGCAGATCTGAAGGCAGTTACCGCAGAATGGGGACGTCTCCCAATTCCTCAGAACTCAGGGGCCACCTGGTGAACGGCGGGGTCTGCCCTGACGCGGCTGCGATTAGGACAGGGCGTTCCGGAGGAGGAGGCTCAGGGACCCGGGAAACTCACCAGGTTTTTGGAGGCTGCGTTCTGCTCGGAGGGTCCGGGTCCAGGCAGGGAGAGGAGAGAGTCCCCTCACCAGCTGTGAGGTCTCAATCTCCTCCCGGGTTTCGGCACCATATGTAAGGTTTCCCGGTAGCCTCCCAGTAACAGCGGATGAAACAAAGCACCAGACGAATAGGCACGAGGGGAGATTTTTAATAGAGATGCCCTCGGGCGAGGTTCCGCGACTCCGAGAGAAGGGAGTCGGGGAAGTCGCACCTGGGGAGGATGCGCACGGGTTTTTATGGGGTGTGGGCGGAAGGGGGAACATGACCATAATTGGTAGGAGATTGGATGGAGTTCAGCCCTCGGTTTCCCGCCGAAGCTCTGGCCTTGGCGGTCTTTTGAGAGTGGAAGCTGATTAGAGGGGGGCGGGGCGGTGAGACGGTAGGGCGGCCGCCGTCTTGTGGCCTCCTCAGTTCCCCCGACCCGGTTGGCCCAACACTAAGCAAACTATGTTTTCTTCATTTTTTGTCAGTATCTACTCAAACATGCACCATTTCATAGATTCTTTTCTTACACATTTTTTTCTGATTCAAACATCTTGAAGCATTAGTCATATTTTTTTTCAGAGAAACAGTATTTGTCAGTTTGATTAGTTCATAAGTGATGGCAAAGACCTAGTTTCAACATGAAGTATTTTAATCTAATGCAGTTCCAACTAATACAGCCCTAAAATTCTAGTATTCTAGTCAATATTTCTGATAAAGCCTTTAAATCTATGAAATAAATATGGGGAGAGAGTAGAAGCTCTCACTTAACATGTTTATATTTGATCCAGCTTTGCAACACTCCCTGCTAATTCTCAATTCAGCAAGACATATCTCGTAATACATAGATGCAAAGATTCAGAATTATTTTTATTGTCAAAACCCAAAATCAGTTTAACAATGAGGCATAATTTACTTTTTGTACAAACTATGGGGTATTAAGAAGTTACTTAAAATTGATCCCTTGTTTTCCTGACCTAGAAGCACAGACTCACAGTTTTCCAAGGATACCTCATACAAGTAATGATGCATTAAGTTATCCAGCCATTGCACAGCATGTTTGCATGTTTGCACGTTTAACCAGTTGGGAACAGCTCTAAGCTTCTAGGACACAATGGTATCCCCACCTTTTGGGAGATTACGTTTCTAGAGGAAGGTGATTTATAAACAGAAACATTCCATAGTAGGAAAGGACTGTATGATGGAGATAAGTGCAGTGAACTATGGGAATACACAGAAGGACATCTAATTCAGTCCTAGCCACTCTGTCCTGGGCTCAGTGAACCCCCAACCTGCTACTATAGGACTCAGCATGGGGCTGACTGTCTTACCTGGTAATTCCCTGTAAGCTACAGCTTCTGAGAAAAAAAATCATAAAATTAATTTCTGGGTTTTTTATTATATTATTTTTAATCTTGATGTCTTATATGAGATAAAAGTTTACAAATAAAATTTGCTAGGTGACTCTTGGTTTGGTTATCACTGATCTAGACTTTAGATTCTGAGACAAAATGTAAACCTGATTATTTTGCCTATGATCTACTCTCCAAAAGCACACAAGCCCAGTCAGGGGTTACTTCAAATATGTACTGAATAAAATGCAATTTAGATATATGAGTATGGGAAGTATTGCTTTGTATTATCCCTGAAGTAAAAGGCATATTAGGGTCCCAAAGTGTTCTCAGG
Organism: Ailurus styani; assembly: GCA_002007465.1. NCBI lineage: Eukaryota > Metazoa > Chordata > Mammalia > Carnivora > Ailuridae > Ailurus > Ailurus styani. The sequence continues at coordinate 1,161,506 of LNAC01000144.1, read as the reverse complement.
AAAGCCACTCATGTGATAATAAAAGATGTAACATCTTTAAAAAATTCATGAATACCATTTAAAAGTGATTGAGATAGAGCTATCAATCATAAAACAGGCTAATTTGGGGGCAAAGTGGGTTTTGAAAAAAAGACATATCAATCAAAGGGTGTCAAGATTTGTCTCCAGCCACAACTTAAAATTGATTTTATAAAATTAACCCACTCAGCAACAATTTAAATAACATTTTGGATTCAGCAACCTATGAGAGAATATGTCAGTGGCTTTTTTCAAAGAATCTGATATAATAGAGCAATGAAATCAAAGGATAGTTTTCATCTGATGATCCCTTAGGCTTCTGAGTCTATGAAATAAGTACCAAAAACAAAAAAACAGAAAACCACGTCTTCTCTAGGGTTTAAAACATAGCCTGTCTTAGGCTATAAAGTACTAACAATGTTAACAAACCATATTTTTACATCTTCCTTTGTAGTGAGAACCAAAAATGACACAAAATCTATTCTGTGATAATAATATATTTCAACTCTTCCATTATTCCCTGAAGATCCAAATATCTGTCATTCTCATACTCTCAGAATCTCTCCATCAAAATAAAACTAAGAAAAATGTATGTGTCCCACTTCCTACTTTATAATATTGCTCCTGTCAGTCAGACCTACCCAGGGACCACAAATAAGTTAACAGGAGTCTGAACCAAACTGAGTCCTTCAGATAAGAACCAATTGAAAAAAAAAACCCATAAATTTGTAATAACAAGAATGTCTTTAGGGTGTTTACATGCACTCCTTATGAACCTCATTGGAAGGGTCTGAAGTCTATAAAATTCTAGTCAGAATTGATCAAAGGAGCAATGTTCACTTATAAAGTCATCTTCAGGCTCAGGGCTTGTAAGCTAAATCTATTAGATTGTTTTGATTTAACACAATTGATAGCATCTTAAAAATTACTGTACGTTCTAAGTTTTATTACCACTTAAGTAATGAGGAAAAACACCTAAATTGTTGAGTTGGTTAGAGGTCTAAAGAGTAATATGCCAAATCTAAACTCCCCTTGTAATTAACAAACCAAGTAGAGCAAAAAGAAGGCTAAGGTATCACATTAATCTAAATTTTTCCCATTTTACATTTATAGCTAAGAGTAATGAAACAGAAAATCAATAAAAATAGAGAAAAATAAGTGAAAATAAAAGCTGGATTTCTGTTTAAGTGCCATAAAATTGATAAACTTTAGGCAGAATTATCAAGGAAAAAAGAGAAAGTCATATATTCCCAATATCAAAAATGAAAAAAGGGACATCCCTACAGATCCTATAAATATTAAAAAGATAATAAAGGGATATCATGAACAACTTTATGCTAACGCATTTCACAACTTAAAAGAAACAAGACAAGTTCCTTGAAAGTTATAAATTATCTGAGCTTACACAGGAAAAAGACAATCTGAAGGATCTTATATTTATCAAGGAAAAAGAATTTATATTATGCAAGGGAGCATAGGACCTAAATGCAGGAACAAATCCTGTAAAACCATCAGAAAACAATGTAACAAAAAACCTTTGGATCTTTGGTTACGCAAAAATTTCTTAGATAAGACATAAAAAGCACAAACCATAAATGAAAAAAATTAGTGTTTCTCCCAAATTAAATATTTTCTTTTCAAAAGACATTTTTAAGAAAATGAAAAGACAAGCCAGAGATTGGGAGAAGGGCCAGACATATAGTTGACCTGCCATCTGACCCAACCATTTCACTGCTACCTATTTAAGAGAAATGAAAACATAGAGTGACACGAAAACTTGTATGCAAATATTTGTGACAGCTTTATTCATATAACTCAAAACAACCTGAATGTTTACTAGCTGGCAAATAGATAAGCCAACCGCCATATATGCATACAGTGTAATACTGCTCAGCCATAAAAAGGAATACATTACTGATACATGCAATGAAATAGATTAATTTTAATAGTATTAGGTGAAGTGAAAGAAGATAGACACAAAAGGCATTTACAGCATAATTCCATTTATATGAAGCTTTCAAAAAAGCAAAATTAGTGACAACACTAGTCAGTGATTGTGGAAATCATTTTGGAAAAAGAGGATTGATAGTAGAGGGACAGCAAGCAAGTTTCTGGGTTGATGATAATGTTCTACATCTTAATAGGTGATCACATAGGTGTATGTCTTTGTCAAAACTCATCAAATTATACTCTTGAAATTGTTGGATATTATTTTATGTAAACTATATCTCAATCAAGCTGACTTTAAGAAGAATAAATGTGCTATCTAAAGGTCCCTGAGATTGTCTAAAATGAAATGTTAGGCTGATAATATTGAAAATAACTTGGAGGGCTCCAAAAATACTAGAGAAATCCTCATGGAGAAACCATAAAAATAAAAATGTGAGACAAAGGAAAATTGCACAGGATAGAAAAGTTACAATTGGAAAATCAAAACCGTGGGAATTTTGGCAGTAGGACAATTAGAAAATGAGAGAGAAGGGAGAGAAACACTGAACGATAAAAATGCAGGAAACAAGGAAAGAGCGAGAATATGAATAGGAGGGATCTCAGCACCCTAACGTAGTGAGAATTCGAAAACTGCTTCTAAAGCCATGTTCTTGCGTATTGAGTATGCAGGATTCCAGAGGCAGGATACTGATTCCTTGATGAAGACACTTCTTATGCTTTTCTGAAACAGTAAGACACACTTTAGAAGGCACTTCTTTCCACCAGTGTCAGAAGGGGGCAAAGCATTATAAAACAATGCTTAGTTCTTACTAAAGGTAGGAATAAAGGCAGGAAATGCTCACTGAAGTGCAAGCTTCAAATTCCACCTGCCCTTGGTGAAGAACTGGAGGAATGAAATGCTTCACTGAAGAGAAAAAAAAAAATGTTCAGAAATGGAAATGTTCAGAAATGTGGTGAAGGAAATGGTAGAATGGAAGACATCAAAGAGTCTAAAAAGGAAAACAAGAGCATATTTTGTGAAACAATTTCAAAGGAGGTCTCTATTTCCAAAATAAAAATAATTGGTCTTGAGAATGAGCTCATCAAAAAGATCCTTAACTAGCTTCTGGAAAGAGAAACCTCAAGATGAAGCAGAGAAGGCATGAGGAATGTCTCACAACCTGGGCAGCCTGTGAGAGACAATGTAAACTCAGGGCAGAGGTGAGAGAAGAACCTCGAAATGGCTGGGGGTGGGTCAGGCTGTAGGGAAGGAATGTTTGGAGCGGGGGAGCAGACAGGGACACTATTTAATCTCTTAATGACCACAGTAAAAGAGTTTTCAAACTATTTGTCACAAATTATAGGTGGCAGTTTGAAGGGGAGGAGGAGGATGGAAGACAGCCAGGCAACTCTAGTTATAAAGAGTGAGCCCATATAAATTCCCCTTCTTTACCATGGCACATAAACTTCATGATCTGTCCCGCCCAATGTTCAAGCTGTTCTGGTTCTCCCCACCCCCATGAATATTATTTGTCCCTTCCAGTACGCCATTTTGCCCTTTGCCTTGAGTGCATTTCCTTCTCTATTGTCACCTTTTTGGAAAAAATTTTTTCCAGATGTTTTCTCACTCCAAAATGACTTATTCTGAGTAGCTGTAGCTTGTCCAATAAATATCATAAAAATATAATAAATAACTACCTCTACTGAGCGCGTATGATGTTCTGAAACTGTAGTTGTTGCTTTATACATGTTGTGCCGAATCCTCATAAAAACCAATAAAGTAAGTACAATAATCTTTAAAGATAAGCAGTCTGGGGCACAAGGAGCTTTTGTAAAGTGCCTGAGGTCACACACCTGGTGACTGTTAAGATTTGAGCCCAGATCTGTCAGGCTCTAGAGAACATTCTTTTCCACTTCACTCAGCTACTTTTTACACCAGTCTTACATATTGTGATTTTTTTTTTACATGTCTATATCCCTTTCCAGTCTATGAGTTCTTCCAGGCTGGGATATGACTACTCACTTTGTCTCTCCAACACCAAATACAATGCCTACTCAGTGTTTAATAAATGTTTGATAATATACGAATGGAAGAATGAATGAATAGCAGAATTTCCATGGTGAGCATAAAAACAATGCAGTGAATGTCAGTCAATTTAAATATGTAATAGCATCAAACTCTAAATATCTAATTTAGTGTTTAACTCTTTTTAAAAACTAATTTCAAAATAGAACATGCAAGTCTGTTATTTATCAAAATTCAAGACAATGTAAACCACTTTTCATAAACATATGCTGCCAGTCTGCCTTTTTTGACAGATTTTGGCAAAAAATTTCTCCTGCCACGTCTGTGCCTATGTTTGAACTTTACTATAAACGTGCCATTGATTCTGAAGAGGATTGCTTGGCACATTGACATGATAGTTCTACTATGAAAATTCCAATCACTTACATAGCTCTAAATGACAGGAAAAAAAGAAGTGAATCACTGGGGCAATGAATCAGCAATTTGGGAAAATATATCAACATGATTCTTCCAGGAGAACTAGCATAATTCTTTTATATGAATAGAGGTGAGGCTTTTTCAAATGAGCAGCAAATGGTAGGTTGTATTATTGTTTTGTAATTATTGTATTGCAATATTCACCTCCTCTTTCCCTATTTTCCCCTCTTTTGAACCATTGCTATCCTCTTTGTAGTTATTTTATATTTCCCTGCCTTTTTACATCAGGCTTAGCCATTAGACTTGCTTTGGCCAGTGACCTGTTGGTAGACAAAGATGTTTACCACATCTGAGCAGAAGCAGAAGCAGAAGCAGAAGCAGAAGCAAATATTGCGTGTCTCCACAAGCTTTCTTGCTCTTCCCTCACTGCTGTGAAAATGCCATGAAATGGGCGCCTGGGTGGCTCAGTGGGTTAAAGCCTCTGCTTTCAGCTCAGGTCATGATCTCAGCGTCCTGGGATCGAGGCCCGCATTGGGCTCTCTGATCAGCAGGGAGCCTGCTTCCTCCTCTCCCTGTCTCTCTGCCTGCCTCTCTGCCTACTTGTAATCTCTCTCTGTGTGTCAAATAAATAAATAAAATCTTTAAAAAAAAAAAAAGAAAATGGCATGAAATAAGAAAGGAGGTGAAATAAGAGGACACATGGAGCTGAGCCAAGCAGAGCCAAACAGAGCTATAGCAGCTGCAGCTGACCCACAAATGCTGACATGTAACTTGAGCAGGGAGTAAATGTTTTTGTGAACCACTGAGGTTTGGGGGATGTTTGTTACTGCAGCAAAGCTAACTAATACATAGGAATTTAATGGAAATGAAAGACCAGTATTAAGTTGCATACAAAAGTGGGAAGAAGAGTCCTCTCCCCTGGGTTGCATAGAATTTTGCCATTGTGTCCCAAAAGAGGACTGCCTGTATCCTAAGATTCCCCCCCCCAAAAAAAGTCACTCGGCCCCTGCTATCAGGTCTTTTTGCCAATTCAAGGGGACATTGACTTTCAGCTCCTTTCTTGTTCTCAAATGACAGTCCTCAAAATTCAAAATCAAAGCCAAAACAAACAACAACAAACCTGGTCTTTTACCCCTTGCCAGAAAATACCAATGCATATCAATTAATGCAAGTAGAAAATAGGAGTGGTCACCAGCCCATTAGTCCTATTAGTCCTGTAAACAGCCAAGTTCTGAAACCCATCCAGATATAATCTAGGACACCTTGCTCTATCCCAGGTTTTGTCTGTTTGTTTGTTTGTTTTGTTGTTGTTGTTTTTAGATAAGAAAACTGAATCTCAGAGTGATAATTTTCCAGGATCACTGTTACAGGCTGAATTATGTCTGTCTGAAACTCATCTGTTGTAGCCTTAACTCCCAGTACCCCAGAATGTGATTGTATTGAAGACAGAGCCTTTAAAAAGATGATTATGTTGAAGTGAGGCTATTAAGACAAGCCCTAATCCAATCTGACTGGTATCCTTTAAGAAAAGGGAATTTGGATCCACAAAGAAATACCCTGAAAAGGCCAGGTGAGGACACAGCAAGAAGGCAAACATCTGCAAGTCAAGGAGAGAGTCCTGGGAAGAAATCAAAGCCAGTGACTAAACCTTGATCTTGGACTTCTATCCTCCAGAACTGTGAGAAAATAAATTTCTGTTGTTTTAGCCATTTAGTCTGTAGTATTTTGTTATGGCAGCCCTAGTAAATTAATATAATCACGGAGTTAATAAGTAGCTGAGGTACATTTTAAATTTGACCTGCAAAACTCCAAACCTTTGCTCCTTCCATGCAAGTAATTACCTGCCTTCTCATAACCAATATTAATTTATTACTTGTGTATGTCTATAGAGAGGTAGGAGTCTACTGATAATAATAGCTAAATTACCCCTTATTGAGCTCTTCCTATGTGTTATTGTGTGAGGAGCTTTGGATGAAAACAGGCTGGATCATGCTATAAGAAACAAGTAATCTGCTAAGTTAGGGAGGCCAACTGTCTTTCCAAGTCCTACTCACCAATCCAGACTTAGTTAAACTCTACTTCCTTTTGGAAAGATTCATACTCTACTCTAATGTAGATAGCCATTTGAAGATTTCCTATGGAATCTTATGTTTACTTCTTTGATAATTCTTATCACATTTTTTAATTGCTTATATTTATCCCCATACTGGATACTGATTTCTTAGATATTAAAGACTGTTTTGGGGTCACCTGGGTGGCTCAGTGGATTAAAGCCTCTGCCTTTGGCTCAGGTCATGATCTCAGGGTCCTGGGATCGAGGCCCGCATCGGGCTCCCTGCTCAGTGGGGAGCCTGCTTCCTCTTTCTCTGCCTGCCTCTCTGCCTACTTGTAATCTCTCTCTCTCTGTCAAATAAATAAATAAAATCTTTAAAAAAAGACTTTTTTCATTTCTTTATTCACACTACTTTGCATGATATTTGGCACATCACAAGCACTATTTTTTTTTTTTGGTTTTCCTTGAATTGAGGCTTTATGGCTGCTTATTACCATTTTTTATCAAAGAAAACTGACCCAATAAAAGATGTTCTAACAGACTTGAAGTAGTTCTTTATTACATCTGTAATCCAAACGTAAAAAAAGTTCTTTTCTTTCTTTGGAAGGAGTGGTCCACCTCAATGTGCACCAAATAGTTTTGAGCCATTTTGAAGAAAAATTTTACAGAATACAAAACATTATAAGTCAGATAATAATGACCTTATTTTTACCACAGTTTTGCTGCCTATGTAGGCTTTCCTTATACCATTTTATTTTCATTTAAAAATGTACCATCAGGGGTCAGTCAGTTGAGCCTCTGCCTTCAGCTCAGGTCATGATCTCAGGGTCCTGTAATGAAGCTCCGTGTCAGGCCCTCTGCTCTGTAGGGAGTCTGCTTCTCCCTCTCCCTTTGCCCCCCCCACCCCATTCATGCTCTCTCTCTCAAATAAATAAATAAAATCTTTTTTTTAAATGTACAATCAACACTCCTAATTGGGAAAGCAAGGAATGGTAATGGTAGATTTTTAAAAATTTTTTTCAGGGACCAAGGTAGCTTAACACATAATCATCTTTTGTTAAAGAATTCATGAATGAATGATCAGAGGTAAATATCAGATCTTCCTTGCTTCTCCTTAGGTACCATAATCCCCACCAGCAACCACCTTATTTCTTTACTTCACAGAAAATCTTTTTAAGTTACCACCTTCATTGTCCCCATCTAACCACCTTGAATTTAGTGTTCTTTCCATTCCAGAGAGACCTCCAGTCTTACCGTGGCACTAGCACCTCTCATCCAGGTGACCGATAACTCCATGTTGCCCAATCCAAACAATAGCTCTCATCTTTTTCAACTTTCAATGGCTTTTCACACAGTTGACCAATCTACCCTTCTTGGAACACCTCCTCTCATAGGCTTCTATAATAGTCTTGCTCTTCTGCATGTAAGCTATAGGAACATAACTCAAACTAACTTGTTTAAACACCAAAGGAATTTATTGGCTCTTTTATCCAAGAAGTTCAAGGAATAATCTTAACTTAAGGCACCATTGGATCCAGAAGTTCAAACAAAATTATCAGAAATCTGTTTACTTTTCTCTATCTCTCACTTTATATTTCCTTTGTTATCTTGTTTGTTAGGCAGGTTGACCTCACATGACAACAAAGAAGGTTTTTGGCAGTTCTAGACTTATGTCAATCATCCTCCTCTTTGCTGGTCTTAATTAGGGGGCAGAAAAACATGCTTCAGAAGTCATGGGAAAACTTCAACTGAGCAAACCTGGTGCCGTGTTCAACCTAGAATTGGTGAAGATGGTCAAGTGTGTTAGGAGACAATCAGTCTCACTGAGCTGCACAGATTGAGATGCAGGGAAAAATATTCAACCCACAATAAAATAAAGTAAAATAATAAAATAAAATAAAATAAAATAAAATAAATAAAATAAAATAAAATAAAATAAATAAAATANGGTCAAGTGTGTTAGGAGACAATCAGTCTCACTGAGCTGCACAGATTGAGATGCAGGGAAAAATATTCAACCCACAATAAAATAAAGTAAAATAATAAAATAAAATAAAATAAAATAAATAAAATAAAATAAAATAAAATAAATAAAATAAAATAACACATGTTCCATAACTTCTGTAAAACCCTCTTTCTCTTATTTTTCTACTTATGATTCTGCCTGTTCTTTCTCAGTCCCCTTTGTTGCCTTTACTTCCAGTGTCCAAATCTGAACTTTGTTGTGGGTCTTCTTTTCATTCTCTCTTCCTATCTGTTGACTAAAATTCTTCCAGATCCAAAGTTTAAATTTATTTGTGAAGCTGATAACTCTTCAAATGTATATCTCCAGAACCAATCCCTCCTATGCATAGCAAATACAGGCTTCTAACTGCTTACTTGAAATTTCCACATCTCTATCTCTATCTCTATCTTCCACGTCTCAAAATATTACACTTGTTTTTTTTCCCATAAAACCTATTATTTTCTCCAGTCTTTAACACGTCATTAAATGCCATCTGCACCCATCCATCCATCAGTTCAATCTAAAAATGTGGGAAACACCCTTGTCTTCTATTTTTTTATTAATTCTCATATTGAATTCATCAAGAAATCACACCATGTATAGGTCCAAAATGCGTTCAGAGCCATTCACCTAAGCCACCCTAATTTCTCCCTTAGACAACAGCAGTAGCCTACTATTAAACTGTCTTCTTGCTTCTAACTCTTCCTCCTCTATAAGCCCATTTTCTGCTGAGCAGTTTTGAGTGAACTTTTTCTCAACTCTTACCTCATCTCAATTAACTTTCCATCTCCTTCGCTGTACTAAACCATGCTGGTCTCCTTTCTGTTCTTCTAGTAGGCTAAGCCATTTTGCTTCAAAATCTTTTTATGTTCTCTTTCCCCTGACTGGAATATTCTTCCCCTGGCTCTGAACTTTGAAATTTTCAGTTCTTAGCTTAAATAGTTTCTACTTAGAGGGACCTCCTTTTACCACTTTATCTGAATTTCTTTATATATATATATATATATATATATATATATATTTAGATATTT